>BRDA01034061.1:2139-16448 GCA_036984385.1 Crenuchus spilurus | reverse complement strand
AAGCTGCTAGAATGTTGGCATCAATAGTGGCACAAAAACACCCATCAGCAATGTGACAGACTGGTGAGAGCATGTCAAGTCAGGGTTATTCCACCAGTTATTAATTTCTGAACTCTTCCCAAATTAAAACATTGGTGTTGTGTTATTCCAAAAGAAGAATTTGAAGTTTTATTTGCATTATTATATATTTTAAGTGCTTCCAGTTTATCTTTTTAGTATTTATTATTATTAAATTTTATTTTGATTATGATTATTTTGTATATACTTTTTTTTATTAAAGAAATACATAAATAAGCTTGATTATTCATCAGATTAATTGTTTTCCTGTTAGTTAATTGTCAATCTGGACTGATAGCTAGTAGGTGAGACACTCCTGGACAGCAGGGTGAGTGAAGTGGGAGGATCCACTGTGTGTGTGAGTGTTAATTCAGGCAGAGTTGCCCCTTTGTGTGTATGTTAAGATTGTGAGTGACTGAGTTTTTGTTTTTGGGGGCACTCTGCCGTGCTGCCCATCACCTCTGACCTACTGTCCCACTGAGCCAGGGGTCAGGTCAGAAACCACGGCTAAACCCTGCACAACCAGCAAGTCACGAAACTCAACTGAAAATCCTCACTCAGACTTGCCTTTTATTCTTTAAAGAGTTTATGCTTCTGAAAGTGACACAGACAAAGACAAAACCTACGTTACTTTACACAGTTACACTACAGGCAGACAGCACTTTGTAGTTATAGTGCACATCCTTATGAGAGCACAACTTGTGCTGTTTTACATTTATGCTGCATATACATTTTACCCTGTATCATGAACTTTTCTTAACACAGTGTAGCAAACTTATGTGAGTGTAGTATGTGCCATTCTGCAATTGCCTTTTAGTCATTATTTACATTTACAATTTACATTTGAGGCATTTAGCAGACACTCTTATCCAGAGCGACTTACAGTTGGGGCTTAAGTGTCTTGCTGAAGGGCTCTTTAGTGATGACCTACTTAGGGATCAAACCAGCGACCTTCTGGTCACAAGCCCAGATCCCTGAACACCAGTGTGACATTTAGCCACTATTCTTGATAGTCCCCTAAAACAACCTTTGTTTTTTTCTAATGTCTGCTATTTGCATTGTCAGAAAAAAAAAAAAAAAAATTAGTCTTTTGTTTAGTGATAACTGTATCAATAGTCAGAAGCACAGCATAGATTTTATTATTAGCTTACATGCAAATATTAGTGGCTGACAGTGGTTCATTTTGTGTTGTGGTTAAACTAAGGATGCATCAAAATATTGAATACTTTTGACCAAAACTGAACAAAACAAAAAATTTGTTGTAATACCGAACACGGTTCTTTATTCCAATAAATGATTAATTTCCCAAAATAATGTCTTGTAGTTAGTCAGGAATTAATGTCTATATTTTAATAAGTTAGTTTAACATTAGGTTTAATAACAGTTTAATTAATTATTCTTTTATATGTTTATATAAAACAAAGACAATAATATATGAATATGTATGAAGATGTTACATTATTACTAATATTTAATAAAATGATGAAAATATCTAAAATGAATGATGTAAGTCACATGGATGTTTTGTGTGTCATTGGCTACAGACACTGAAACACTTCACATTTCTTCTGGTAATTGTGAGACGCTCTCTAACACTACAGCTGCTAAGCACAAACACAAAGCTAAGCGGCTGTATTCTTACATCATAACAAGTGTAGTTTAGTAAAGGTTGTGCTTGTAGTTTGTTGTCTTCTTCCATTTCAGCACCAAACTGTAACTGTGCTGTTGAATCTGTTTTGTTGACCGGTGAGGAAAATCACAATCCTGAATGTCCAAAAAGGGGACAGTGTCATTAAAAACTTTGTTGTTCATTACAAATTTTGCAGTTTTCGGCCGAATAATTTTGGTTGCTGAATATTTGGTGCATCTAGTTTAAACATATGACCACTAGGCAGCAGTGTTGTAATCCTTCTTTAGCCATTAGTCTCTTCCACTGCAAGTTAAATATGTAGTGTATGGATACCACACCTCTTTTCCTAAAATTCTATTAAAAAATTCTATTGACCTTGCTTATAATAAAAAACAATTCTGCAATACACTGAATCGTAACTGCTGTGTTATGATACATATTGTATTGCCAGGTTCCTGCTAATACACCTATCAGCTATTAGGTGTAGAAACCTTTGCAGCCTATAGACAGTTTAAATTGGTGCTCCGCCCCTTCACTCTGTACACGGACAGCCTGGGCGGTCGGGCACTGAGCCCCCTTGCCCTGCGGGGCTCCCCGAGGACGACTGGTAATTGTGGAGCGGATAAACAGGAGCGGTCTGACAGCGACTCTGAGAGTAAACACTCCTGACGGGTGACGCTTGTTCAATTTTCCCCTGCCGGCTCCACTCAGCTGCCCGGGTGACTCTGGCACCGCAGCACCGGCAATTAGAGTCAGCCAGGGCAAGGCAGCAAGACACACCATGGACAACACACACACACTCATATGCCTCTGTGTTCCTTCAGTACCTCACTCTATCACTCTAAGCCTTTCTGGAGAGGGAGAGAGACAGAGGGAGGGAGAAAGGGAGAATGTGTGGACAGTAAGAAAATAAGAAGTCCAAAGAATGTGAGCAAGAAAGAGGCGTCTGAATAAAGCGGTGTGGACTGAATGAGGAAAGTGTTCTGTTAGAGCTTGCTGGGCAACAGGGGGCATGTTCTATGTCCTGTCTCTTTTGTGCAGCTGAATGAAGCAACAGAGCTGGATTCACCAGTGCACTGTTCCTTTACTCTCAAACAGCACTTTGTGACTCCAGAACATGGACTTTTGTACTGTAAATATTTCTCTCTCTGTAGCTCCACGGCTGGAATCAAGACAATATTTTAATATGCAATTGGCTGATCTATTCTTATTTATGGAAATAATCCCAACCAAGTACATTTGTGCTGTTTGTGCATGACACGAGTGTTGTTTATCAGCGTATATCCAGCCTGCAAAGTAGCAGCTGTGAAAAAAAGAGCTAATACAGTCTTCGTGTCATTGCTTTAAAAAGAAAACACAAACAAAAACAGGTCATAAATGTTGGCTGATGACTGATAAACTAAGGCACACACTGATTTGGCTGTAAAGTAGTTGAAACTGGTATCAGTGATAGAATTTCATGGTCAGTGCACCGCCCTACAGATAGTCATTGTAGTTCTCCTGAGGTAGTCTGTTGAAGGAAAGCTTGACCCGGCTTGTTAAAAGCATCACTCAGCTGCACGTCTTTCTGCGCTGGCTTGTCTATTGGTCCAGCTCTGTTCTGGTGGTTTTCCTCCATGTGTTTAACCCCAGTCTGCTACATGGACACAGGCACAGACAGCTTCAGTTAGCATCAAAACACTGAGATAGACAGGGAAACCTGCAGAGAGAGAGAGAGGTAAAGAGAGGTAAAAAGAGAAGCAAGAGTGTTTCTTTAAAAGAAATGAAAACTCTAAATGTGAGGGAATGAAGGTGCAAGAAAGAGGAAGGTGTAATCTGCAAACTGTGAGATTTTGATCAAAACACATCAGACACCTCATTACCCTCACATTTACTGAGCAGAGACACACACATACATGCAGTCTCATTTCATCTCACACAGCTTTCTGTTCTGTTCTTCAATTTCTGTCTACACACACACACACACACACACACACAGACTGGTTGGTTGTGCGTGGGTGGGCCAGTCTTTGACCCCGGCACCCTGGCCAGTGAGACAGTAGGTGACTGAGTGATGGAGGCGCAGCAGGCCTCTACAGAAGGGATGGACTTGGTTCAGAAACCCCCCAACAAAGCCACCTCCCTCTTTTGTCTTCTTCCCCCCAATCCTTCACTCTCTGTACGTCTCATTCACTCACTCTGTACCAGGTAAGGATGTCTTTCTTATGCAGTAATGGACAGTTCAAGCTGTTTGTCAGAATCAGGTTTATATGTTGAGAGTTGGGGTTGCTATGCTCATGTGTTTGGACAGCAGTACAGGTACTGGATGTCAAACACATGTATATGCATTTTTGGGTGTTTTAAAGTATTTATTGAACTTATTTCTTTATTGTTTAGCATTTAAAAACAGTTAATTACTTCATTAATTCTCAATACAGGTCAGTAGTTTAATTAGTAATATAATGTGCCTGGTTTTGATGACATCACAGTGTAATCTGAATGGCTTATTGTTATATTCTGTCACTTGGGGTATAAATTGAGCTGGATGACTTGTGTGTAAATCTGGGTTGTACAAAATTCAGAATTTATTTAAATTTAAGGGATGAATTTGAATTTGAACTGGAGTTACAGGAAGAGAGCCCCGGTGGTGGATGAGATCCATCCTGAGTTTCTCAAGGCACTGGATGCTGCAGGGCTGTCTTGGCCGACATGTCTTTGCAACATCACGTGGACATCGGAGACAGTGCCCCTGGATTGGCTGATGGGTGTGGTGATCCCCATTTTTAAGAAAGAGGACAGGAGGGTGTGATCCAACTATAGAGGGATCACACTTCTCAGCCTCCCCGGTAAAGTCTATTCAGGGGTGCTGGAGAAGAAAGTCCGACTGATGGTCAAATCTCAGATTCAGGAGGAACAATGTGGGTTCTGTCCTAGTTGTGGAACACTGGACCAGCTCTTTACCCTTGATAGGATTTGAGAGGCTGCATGGGAGTTTGCTCAACAATTCTACATGTGTTTTGTGGATTTGGAGAAAGCATTCGACCGTGTCCCTCACGGTGTCCTGTGGGGGTACTCTGTGAGTCTGGGGTACTGGGCTCTTTTCTAAAGACTATCCAGTCTCTATACAAATGAAGGAGCTTGGTCTGCATTGCCGGCAGTAAGTTAGACTGGTTTCCAGTTGAGGTTGGACTCCGCCATGGCTGCCCTTTGTCACAGACTCTATTCATAGTTTTATTAGCCAGAATTTATTGGCGTAACCAAGTGGCAGAAGATGTCCAGTTTGGTGACCTCAGGATTCCATGTCTGCTTTTTGCAGATGATGTGGTCCTGCTGGCTTCATCAGACCAGGACCTCCAGCTCTCACTGGACCAGTTTGCAGCTGAGTGTGAAGTGGCCAGGATGAGAATCAGCACCTCCAAATCTTAGACCATGGTACTCATCCAGAAAAAGGTGGACTGCTCTCTCCAGGTTGGGAGAATGTCCTTGCCTCCAATGGAAGAGTTTATGTATCTCAGGGTCTGGTTCATGAGTGAGGGTAATATAGAATGGGAGATTGACAGGCTGATCGGTTCAGCATCTGCACTGATGTGGGCTCTGTACCAGTCTGTTCTGGTGAAGAGAGAGCTGACTCAGAAATCAAAACTCTGTTTACTGGTCACTACCCAAAGCCAGTTAACCCTCTCCTGGCTTTGGGTAGTGACCAACCATACAAGCAGCTGACATGAGCTTTGTTTGTAGGGTGTCTGGGCTCTCCCTTAGAGAGGGTGATGAGTTCAGACATCTAGGAAGGGCTCAGAGTAGAGCCGCTGATCCTCCATGTCAAGAGGAGCCAGTCGAGATGGTTTGGGCATCTGGTTAAGATGCCTCTTGGACGCCTCCCTGGTGAGGTGTGCCAGGCATGTCCAGTTTTGAGGAGACCCCAGGGAAGATCTAGGACATGCTGGAGAGATTATATCTCTCAGCTGACCTGGGAACATCTTGGAATCCTCCAATATGAGCTGAACGAGGTGGCTGAGGAAAGGGACACCTGGTCTACTTTACTTTAGTTGTTACCACTGTGACCCGGACATAGATAAGCAGAGGATGATGGATGGATGAAATTGAATTCCTTGCAATTCAGAGAAATTAATTCTCATCACATATCAGTAAGATTGTGATACCTTAAACATACATTTTAATTCCAAAGTAGGAAGTACAGACACTAACATTAAGTGTAAAATCCCTTTATGTTGAATGATTAACAATATCTTCATTTCAAAGTAATGTTTTGGTAAAGGCAATTATCACTTATTAAAGTACTTTACAGGGTAATGTTGTGGCATCTAATGGACAACAGTTCTGGTCTGAATATCTTGCCTGCAACACTAAATATCCTCTGAACAGATGCAGAGGAAGCAGGTATGGACAGATATTTACATGCAAGCACAGCTCAGTTTTGGTTTTCTTTCCAAAATGATAAAGGGTCTGGGAAGTGAATTGCTATACTATCATTTTCTGCAATTTGAAAGTTATTAAAATTTTAATGATCTGTTTTTATAGAGAATGTTTTTCATGTTAATGTATAATAAAGTATTGTGTACATAAAGTCCACACAGTAATATCTGTATGACATTATATTGTAATCACATGTAATTTATACCGTAAAGCTTCACTGTTAAATACACTTTAATTATGTATGAGGAATTTCTTTGAATTTAATGGAATTCCAATTTTACTTCCTGCAATTTGAATATTGCAATACTACTTCTTGTTTGCAATCTCAGTTTACATTCAAATTCACATTCAGTAATTAAATTGGAATTTAGGGGCCATTCTCAATACATTTCTGAATTTTGTACAATCCTGGGTGTCTTGGAGGTTTTGGAATTCTTGGAGTTTTTGAGCGTGAGTGGTCATGTAGCTCTATTATATGCATAGTGTGTTTATTGTTGTGATAGAAACTGTCTACAACTTTTAAAGATTTAAGATTTGGGTAAGTCCCTGGAAAAAAAAAGTCCCCAGAATGGTTGAACACACACATACAGAATGGTTTTGAGTTTGGTACACACACACACACACACACACACACACAGAAACTCTCATTAATCTGTCTCTCACACAGGCACTCATTAGTCTGTTACACACACACACACACACACACACACACACACACACACACACACACACACACACATACACACACTCATCAGTTTGTCATAACAGAATGCACTGACTGTGTTTCACCACTATTAGCATTGATGTTAATTGTGAGGCTAAAGCTATTTAAAAGCTCATTCACACAGTTAACAGGGAGAGGAAAGTGTCACTACTGTGTGTGTGTGTGCGTGTGTGTGTGTGTATGTGTGTGTATGTGTGTGTGTGCGTGATAAGATTTTTGTGATTTGAATGCAGTGAAAGTTTAACTACCTCAAATGTCACCTGCTTTTATCAGTTAATATACGATGGGTTATTTTGTTCTCTACCACTGCACATACCTTCAACATGCTTTGATCTCAAAAGCACTTTCAGGCAGGCATACTGTACCAATTACACAATAAGCATAATGTGAATAAGATGTTGACGTGCGATGTGTAAACATTACTGTTCTTATTCTGTTTTAGAAATGGTATATACAAAATTAGTCAGACTGTGGAATCACTGTTTTCAGTAATATAAAGTCATTTTTGCTGCAGAGAGTGTAAAATGATCCTGCTTTAACATTTAAATCTACAGTGTATAGAAGTACTCTTTTTAAGGCACCTACTACTATTTATTTTCTGTAATGAGACACCTATGAAGAAAATTAGTTTAAAGTAAATAAATAAATACTGTTTTATATCACTGCTCTGTAAACATTGAATGTGATAAATTAGCCTACTGCAACCAATATCTAATTAGCAAAAATGGGCGATATATGTATTCTTTAAATAAATTTTAATCACATTTTTGAGATTTTGTGAATCATTGTCATAAACTTTAAGATGAACTAATGTGAGCATCACAACAGATCAGCATTTGAAGAATGTAATGCCTAAATGTAGACTAAACTTTTGAAGGGTAGTGCAGTTGGTGTAGTGTAGCTCTGGATTTTGAAGTTTGAATCTCCTATTTCTTCCCATATGTTGCTGGTGCCCAGCCCAACCCTTTAAAAACAAATAAAAAAAACTAACATTGTTTTTAAGTCTGAATAACAATTTTAACAAATTTTATCAGTAGTTTCAAATTTCAAAGGTCTTACAATTCTATAATATAGAAAACCTGATGAAATGAACATCAGCTTTCTGATACTTCCTGTTTTCCTTACTTTACCTGTGTTACTTGTTTAACTTGTAAAATCATAAGAACAGTCACACATCTGCAGTCCCATGTACAGTGATGTGAAAAAGTGTTTGCCCCCTTTCTGATTTCCTGGTTTTTTTTGCATTTGTCACACTTAAATATTTCAGAACATCAAACCAATTTAAATATTAGTCAAAGACAACACAAGTAAACACAAAATGCTATTTTTAAATGAAGGTGTTTATTATTAAGGGAGAAAAAAAAGTGATTCGCCCCCTAAACCTAAAAGCTGGTCAGGCCACACTTAGCAGCAACAACTGCAACCAAGCGTTTGCGATAACTTGAGTCTTTTACAGCATTGTGGATGAATTTTGGCCCACTCATCTTTGCAGAATTGTTGTAATTCAGCCACATTGGAGGGTTTTCGAGCATGAACAGCCTTTTTTAGGTCATGCCACAGCATCTCAATACGATTCAGGTCAGGACTTTGACTAGGCCACTCCAAAGTCTTCATTTTGTTTTTCTTCAGCCAGTCAGAGGTGGACTTGCTGGTGTGTTTTGGATCATTGTCCTGCTGCAGAACCCAAGTTTGTTTCAGCTTGAGGTCACAAACAGATGGTCGGACATTTTCCTTCAGGATTTTTTTGTAGACAGCAGAATTCATAGTTCCATTTATCACAGCAAGTCTTCCAGGTCCTGACACAGCAAAACAGCCCCAGATCATCACACTACCACCACCATACTTTACTGTTGGTATATTGTTCTTTTTCTGAAATGCAGTGTTTCTTTTACGCCAGATGTAATGGGACACACACCTTCCAAAGAGTTCAACTTTTGTCTCATCGGTACACAGAATGTTTTCCCAAAAGTCTTGGGGATCATCAAGATGTGTTCTGGAAAAACTGAGATGAGCTTTAATGTTTTTTTTGCTCATCTAGGAACTCTGCCATGCAGGCCATTTTTGCCCAGTCGCTTTCTGATGGTGGAGGCATGAACACTGACCTTAATTGAGGCAAGCGAGGCCTGCAGTTCTTTGGGTGTTGTTGTGGGGTCTTTTGTGACCTCTTGGATGAGTTGTCGCTGCGCTCCTACGGTAATTTTGGGCGGCCTGTCACTCCTGGGAAGGTTCACCACTGTTCCATGTCTTCACCATTTGTGGATAATGGCTCTCATTGTGGTTAGCTGGATTCCCAAAGCTTTGGAAATGGCTTTATAACCCTTTTCAGACTGATGGATCTCAATTACCTTCTTTCTCAATTGTTCCTGAATTTCTTTGGATCTCGGCATGATGTGTAGTTTTTAAGGATCTTTTGATGGACATCACTTTGTCAGGCAGGTCCTATTTAACTGATGTATTGATTGAGAACAGGTGTGGCAATAATCAGGCATGGGCGGGGCTGCAGACAATGTACTCGGTTGTGAGAAACCAGTTATGTTTTAATAAAGGGGGCAATCACTTTTTCACACAGGGCCATGTCGGTTTGGATTTTTTTCTCCCTTATTAATAAACACCTTCATTGAAAAATAGCATTTTGTGTTTACTTGTGTTGTCTTTGTAATATTTAAATTGTTTTGATGTTCCGAAACATTTAAGTGTGACAAACATGCAAAAAAACAGGAAATCATTAAGGGGGCAAACACTTTTTCACACCACTGTATGTGTTTGCTTCATCACTGCAGATATTGGGATATTGTTCTTTTAAGCTAGTGGCCACCACCACATCAGTGTCACTGCAGTGCTGAGAATGATTCACTCAAAAATATCTGCTCTGTGGTCGTCCTGATCATTGAAGAACAGGAGAAAGGAGGTTAATAAAGTATACAGAGACTACAGACTAATTGTAGAACTGGAAGGTGTACCTACGTGGTCAAGAAGATCACTTTAATCTTATGACTGAGCGGTATAAAATCAAACCCACTCTACAGCTAAGACATAACCCGTTTAAGGACTTTACAGGAAACTCATGGAGGCATCTCTGAACTGGTTTGGCAGTCCTCTGCTGTTGATTGGCTGAGGTTAATTGGAGGTGGTGTGTGTTTGCTGGGTATTGGTGCTGGCACTGAGGGCAGAATCAGAGTGGTCTTCAGGGCACAGTGGCCCGCCAGAGTCCACAATGAGGTGCTTGTTCTAGGCATGATGGAACAGCACTCCAGGAGAATGGGAATGAGCTGGTGAGAGCAGCTAGGACTTTTTACAAGAGCATGCATGCAAACACACACATTAGTATTACTATCTTACTGGTCTTCTGAACCATATAAAGCTACAGTTGAATAATGCTTACAGCACAACCTGCCAAACCAGCTCAGAAACAGAATAAAGACAATGCTTATAATTTGAGTTTGGTCTGGAGAACACTCAGACCTCACAAAGGGCTAAATACAAACACATCCTTAAGTATAAGAGACACAATATAATTAAGCCTGGAACATTCAGGTGTGTGTGTGTGTGTGTGTGTGTGTGTGTGTGTGTGTTTTGTGAGAGCGAGAGCGTCTGTGTATCTTCTTGTAGCATTAAGAGTTGAAACCACAACTGTTTAGCACTTAACCTTGGGTCCCTCAGCAACTAAGTGGAAACAAGAGAAGTGGGGAGAGAAGAGGAGACGGGTGAAGAGACGAGAGAGCAGAAGAGTGCAGGACAGTGCAGAGAAGAGTAGAAAAAAGCACAGCTAACTGACAGATCAAAAGGAAAAAAGAGTGGGAGCAGAGAGCGACTGGTTTTGGAGTCATAATTAGTGAAGAGAGAAAACAGCAGCCAACCGTCTCCTGTATGTTTTGTGACATTGTTAGAACTGTGATTATGTCTGCAGGCTGACAGTGTAAACCCTTCTGTATTTGGGTTTACTGCACTAGTTTATAGAAAATGACTCAGTTGATTCCCTCTATTCTAATTTATCCCTGTTGTAATGCATTTAATGAGGCTAATTTCACAGATAAACCCACCAGCTCATGTTTGAGGGCAGCTCAGACTGTAGGAGAATATCTGCCATTTCTTTGAACCCTGTATGTGATGAGACATCTGTATGTGTATGTTTTGTTGGAACACGTTATTAGCAGTAGTGCAATCTGGATCTGTTCTGGATCAGTCCTGTATGGTTGTAGTGATACAGTTCATGGATAATTTTGTGTATTTGTATCTATATGCTGTCAGATGTTTGCTAATTTTGACATGGTTTTAATAAATTACCATGTTTTTGTTCTGTAGATTTGGTTTAACTTTAAAGTTGAGTCAGGTTTACTTCATCCTCTGGAGTCTGAGGATATTTCAGACAATCTGATGTAGTCTGACATCACTTCTTTTTTTTTTTTTTTTTTTTTTTTTACAAATTACACACATCTAAAAAAAATTGTGTTACACAGGCATTTGTTCAGCACAAACTCAGCAACAACAGTGTCAGAACAGTAAGCGTGTCATAAATCTACAGTGGTACCTTGAGATACGAGTTTAATTCATTCTGTAACAGAGCTCATAAGTCAGTTAACTTGTATATCAATTAAATTTCTCCCATTTAAAATAACTGAAATAGATTTAATCCATTCCAGCCCTGTGAAACATCCCCAAACCATCCTAAATTATGGACAAAAAGACATGTTTTGAATTAAGAAACACACATAAATACACTTTACCAATGCATAACAAAATATTTACATTTCAGATTTCAATAAATATTAGTGTAAAATAATTTTGGGGGAATTCTCGCTGTAGCATTTTAAATTTGCGGAGAATTTGATGCGTGCAGTACTGTGTAGATGTGTAGTGTGCGCTGTACAGTAAAATCTCTCTTGTCCCATTTCACTTCAGCATCTGACTGTTGCCAAGAAATTCAGCAGCTGGCTGAAGAATGGGATGCCATGGTTCCTTCTTTGCAGTTCAGTACAAAACAATTTTCACTCAGAAACAGCAGCAAGTCTCCATATCAATGTTCAGGGCCGGTGCGCACATGCAGATCACGGGCTGTGCCTGGGTCTTTCATCCGCACAAAATAATATTAACAGTATTTAACCTAATTACTGTATGTATGTTTTTAAAATTAAATAGGTTTAAGGGTTTAAAACATTTTTACTATCATTTTTTTTTCAAAAAATATGCAAGAAGGAGTACAGCGCATGACATTGGACTTGATTCTGAGTGTAACACATGAGATACGTAGAATGAGATGCAGGTGTTGTTAAAAAATTTATATGTTGGTTTGCTCGTATCCCAAGGTACCACTGTATATTCTGATTACATTAGCTCTAAACTTTCCAAAAACCTATTTTCAGATGTGCTAATATATTGTGAAAACACACTCCAAACATTTCTAGTGAAGACTTTTGAACTCAGAACTGAATAAACAGGGGTGTTGGCTACACACTGCTAATTAAAGTTTTTAGACATTATATGTGTTATAACTAATGTGAGGCGACACTTTGTTTTCACTCAGCCACTAACCCTACATTGAATATTCATGAGATAGGTGTGAACACTCAGGAAAGGTCTGTTGTTCAGGATCTCCTCAGCTTGTTTGTCAACATTCCACACATTCCAGGCCACTGGAACCCACCAATGGAATGTCTGGAATTTCCATGTCATTATCATATGAATGTAAATATGCATAGCTGTGTGACTTGCTGTCACAGACATGTCTCTGCTTATTTATACTTCTCTCACAAGAATCTCAAAGCTGAGCTGAGAGCTGACTCCAAAGGGATAAAAATGCATTTAGTAGTTCTCCAGTAACAGACTGTGGTTAAATAATTTGCTTTTTAGAATTAGAATTGTATGTAAATAATGATACCTATGAGTATCACAATATTATGTTTTTGTGATATTGCATCAAATCTCAAAAAGCTGTGGATTTTAAATGGTATACAATGGTTTGTGGTTTACTTTACATTGTGTTAAACCACTAGATGGCAGTGTTGTAATCAATCTTCAACCATTAGACTGTTTCACTCTAACATGAACAGGTAATGTAAAGGTGCCCTTTAAAGGACTGATGGCTGAATCTGAAATCTCCTTCATCACTTTTCTGTTATACTGAAACGTATCCCCTTTATTATGATATTTGTCAGGTCAGTACACAACTTTATTAACGTAAGTGAACAGCTTGACTTCTCTAATATAAAGTTAGAAATGCTCAGTTTTTGTCCGGTGATTAATGAAATGAAGAAATTGTACTTTTTGTCTTGGCTCTTAGTGTCCAGTTTTGTAACTTTTATGGTTTACCATTATCAGTTGTCCAGTAGAAACGAGCACATTTGTATATTTTTAAAACAAAATTTTACACAATAAAATGAATATAAAAGTCTGTATTCAGACTTGGCTGAGTGTGAACTTCAAATGAATTCATTACAACAGAATGCAGAAGGTTCTCTAAAGATTAAGTGTCCTCCACTCAAACACAGTCAAATGACTGACCTACTGATGGTACAGTCCGGACTTCCAGCTTGTGGATGCTGTTGCTATCCTCTGACAATAAGGCCAGTATTTAGATGTTTGTGCCAATTGTGAGCCCTTTTTGCTGGCCAGTGCAGTGAGGAAGACTGCCGTCATCAAACTTTGCTTTATTGATTTGCTGATTACACCCCCCAACCCCCACCCCCACCCCAAAAAAAAAAAAAAATAACACCACCATGTTAAGATGATGTCACCCAAAGGCACAACACCCCCCTCACATACTTCTCTGTTCCATGTCTCCTTCCCTCACCCCCCTTCTCCCACTGAGCTTCCAGGCCCGGGCGCTGCTTCCTGCCTCGACCGGGACTCGGCTGATGGGGGCTGCAGGATGAAAGGGAATGCTTTACTCTGTATGAAAATTTCATACGCCTCTAATAAACATCTCCAGGCTCTGCAACAGAACAGAGCCCTCGTTAAAAATGGGTGCCAGCTTCTGATGGAATTCCCCACACCCACCCAGCACCCCTTGTTAGCACAGATAAACCTATTGTTTATCATAATATCCATGTAGAGTACAGTTTTAAAATTGTACACTTCAAGTGCACACTGGGCGTGTTAGCCTTCTCTGATTTCATGGAGACCATGAGCAGGTTTCTTTTTGGGAGTGGGTATTCGAATATTGCTTCCTTTGTTTCCTTTGATGTGTTTATGTTGTAGATGGGCTGAAAAACAGGGTTTTTTATATGACAACAAGCTTTTGTTAGGCGTGATAATTCAGGCAGTAGTCTTTGGTGGTTTGTTATTGTTGTCAGCGTTGTTATTGTTTGGTGGTTTCTGATGACGGACTTAATAGTGCGGATTGTTTTCGAACAACAGTATATTTTTTGGGACAAAAAGTCGGGTAGATGTTGTATTTGTGTAGTTTCCTTTGTTTCCTTCGTTATAAGCTTATGGGTGAGGGTTTTTCTTTGGACGAGTACCAGAGGTACTTTAGTCTCTTCCGATTGT
>BRDA01034060.1:3879-31066 GCA_036984385.1 Crenuchus spilurus | reverse complement strand
TCAAGTCCCTGGAAAAGACGCTTTGTTGGTACGACAGGATCACAGATCATTTTCTTGAAAAGGAATGGAGGGTAGAATTTACGTATAAATAAACCCACACATTTTATGATGTAGCCCAAAATTGAGCTTCCCCTCCTTGAAAGACCAGCATCCGCCACTGCTCTCTACTGATGACTGTCAGGAGCACCAAATTCTTTGGTGTTCAGCTGGCAGAGAACCTCACCTGGTCCTTTAACACCAGCATCATAAGTAAGAAAGCCCAACAGCATCTCTACTTTCTGAAAAGACTAAAGAACGCTCACCTGCCACCTCCCATCTTCACCACCTTCTACAGAGGAACCATTGAGTCCATCCTGAGCAGCTGCATTACCGTCTGGTACTGTCTGACCGCAAGTCTTTCCAGCATATAGTGAGAAGATCATTGGGTCTCTCTCCCATCACTATCGGACATTTAAAACAAGCACTGCATCAACAAAGCTCTCAGCATTGTGGAAGATCCATCACATCCATCACATGGTCTCTTTATCTGCTGCCTTCTGGTAGAAGATACCACAGCATTCAGTCCCTCTCTGCCAGACTGTCCAACAGTTTCATCCCTCAGCCTGTCAGACTCCTTAATGCAGACAGTCTGACTCTCAGGAACTAAGTACCTCTGCACTTTTGCACATCACTGTATACTGTCCCACTCATTGCAATACTTTGACAATTACGCAAACACTGCAGCCTGGAATCTTGAATCCCACTAGTCAATCACTCAGCACCATGTACTGATCATCATTATGGAAATATAATTGTAATACTAGTATTTTGTTTTGTCCTGCAGCTCTAATTGTGTCCACTATACCTGGCTAGCATGTACTGTATTACTGCCTGCACATCTTTAAGGACGGTTAACTGGGCTGACTACCAAGCTGCATCGATTCACTGCACTGATTAACCTTATTATGAACTAGAACATGGAACACTCCGCTAAATGCAATTAGGCCTATTATGTCTCCTGATGAAACCCTTGGACTTGAATTGAGAAACAAAATTAGGATTTGCATGACAAAAATGTGAAAGCCTTCATGTTCAAGTGGCTGCGTGATTAGCTGTTTGAGGCTTTCATTTGCTAGATATTGCTCTTTTGAAACTACAGGGAGAGCTAAATGTTTGACCGAGTGGTTCTTTATAGTTGGTTGAATGTGAGGAAAATACACTTGGAGGCACTTTGGTGACGTGCCATTTCATGTCAAATTCTTCGCCATGTCCTTAGATGGAGTAACTTAAGTGTGATATTTGAAATAGCTGAAGGAGGATCCTGAGCTACGTCTGGACTTCCCATTTAGCGTGGATCATCCGTTTGAATCGTCTCATGTGAACACGTAGCCTGGCCACAACTGCTCAAAACACAAACGATTGAACCAAAACTAACACGACTGTCCTACATGATGGATGTCATCCCAGCATGATGCTTGTTATGATACCCGACCCCAACTCGCAAAAATACATCTGAGAAACTTACGTCAGGGCTGAGTTGAAGTTCAATGTTTCGTAGCCAGAGAGAGAGGTGGGGTGGTGACAGGTGAACCATGCCATGTACTACCTCAACCTTTGAAACATGATGAAATAATGAATTTTCTTATGGCTTTCAGGCCAAAACACAAAGCCACCTCAAAGTATTCATCATTTCACCAAGAGCTGTGAATACATTTAAACAAATGGTTAAACAATACATTTTCACATATTTTGATAGATATAGAGAAAAACATTTACGGTATATTAGAAAAAAAATGCTAATTATATATATATATATATATATATATATATATATATATATATATATATATATATATATATATATATATATATATATATATAATATTTAATATATTTAATATGAGCCATTTAACAAAACCCACCCTCTTGTCAAAATCAGTCTTAACTCTTCAAAAATATGAAAGGAAATGAATAAAGCAGCAAGAAGAGATTACATAATGATGTTAATCAGCTTCCTCACAGAGATTCATATCAGCTTCCCTTATCTTAATCTGAATGCATTAAAAAGGTTTAATGAAAAGAGAGCTTCTCTAACCAACAAAACAAGGACTTCAGTTAAAAGTTTGTCCTTTAATTACTGTTGCTGGAGGCAGGGTGGAATCTGTACTTACTTAAAATATGTGTTCTGTGTCAAAATCATTCTCAATTAAAAGTGTATATTTCAGTGAAGGTCAAAAGAATCTATATTTAAACATATTTACAAAGAAATTAAGTGTGACGTGATACGGTGTGGTTTGGCAACTAATCTGTTGTACTAGTATTGACGTAACAGCTAATTAGCAGTTCTATTTTCCATTTTATATTAATTTTGTCAAATATTTTTTGATAATTAGCAAAGAAAAACATCCCAGCCTTTGATATTTATGTAAATAAAAGTAGAATACAAAGTACAACATATTATTTTAGCAGGAAAAAAAAACTCATTAAGGACAATTAAGTTTCTCAATTTGCATGTTGAGTGTTTGAAGACCAACAGCACATATTCAGGTGACTGAGTGATTGGGTTTAAGTACAATTATTCACTTTCAATAATGACGTATGAATGTTCAAAAATAATAATAACTCATATAAAGCCTTTTCCACCTCTGGTTGGAGAGGACATTCTGCATTATGCCAGCACACAACGGCATGTTTGATTTGCTGTCTGTCTGTAGGTTGTGAGTTCCTCCCCAGGACCCACTCTCATGTGGCTGCAAAAAGACATGAATAATCCCGGTGGATATGCAGTTATGGATGTGCCAACTGAAGTGTCAGAACATTTGTGTCCTAAAGCCATCAATGACTGTAATGTACTAGTCATACAATAAAATGAGAGTATAGTACAAATAACATGTACACTCTCTCTCTCTCTCTCTCTCTCTCTCTCTCTCTCTCTCTCTCTCTCTCTCTCTCTCATTTCTCACTTTCTCCTGGGCTTGTTCTGACACAGATGAAAGATTCACACAGACAAATGTGCATCCCCACAAGCTCAGTGTTACTTTTAGGTTATTCTATGTTACACAACGGACCTCCAAAGTTCCATAGTTGTCATATTTGCTAATTATTGTTATTTTTTTTTCTTTTTTAATTTAGCCACACATCATGAAATGTGAAATTACCCTTGTGACTAACCTTGAAAGAAACCACAAAATTCAGAAAAAAATACATATTTCATTAAAATTGCTCAATGTAATGAATTCCTTAACATTATGTGAACATTAATATGGTGAATACATAATTAATTTCAATTTAATATTGCTGGAGGACACAGTCAGTTGGTTTGAGACACTAATGAGGACCTATCTGGAACCAGTGGGATCATATGTTTAAATATGTACAGGCATATAGCTGAAAATAGTTAAAATTTCACCTTGAAACTGGACGGGAAAGGCATTAATATCATTACAGGTGTTAATAAGTATGTTGACATTACTTGCCAAAGTACTTTATAGCATCATATGCTAGTTATGCTTAGTGTCCAAAACATACCAAATACAAAATACATACAAAATAACATCATATACATGTAAAATTGAGTTATAATAGTCTGTGTATTCATAATAATATTTTAAACTGAGGATGACATAGCACTGAAGCCCAACAGTTAAGTGTCACAGGAAAATGACGTCAACAAGCAAGTCTCTTATGCTTCGTATGCGGACTTTGAACCAAAATTAAAACTGCATAAATCACAGGCTCATCTGAAGTCCTTTAACCTCAGCATCAAAAGAGCTTCATATTAGAAGCTGGCAGAACACTGCAGCTCAATGTCTGGACTTTCCCACAGATGTGCCCTGAGAGGTTAAGGGTCTCCTTTATGTAATGCCCTAGAAGCTAGCACCCACCAAACAACACTTGCTATAACCAGAGAAGATGACCTCTTGTGGGAATGAGCAATACAAGGAGGCCCCCTTGGAGGTAAAGCAGTGGGGTCTAGAAGGACGGATCATTTTGTGTCTGCTGGAAAACAGAGGGATCTTTCACAGGCCACAGAGTGGTCCTCACTGTGATTGAGCCATAGATATGGGGCCACACAGAGAGACAAGCAAAGATAACATGACACAACTTTGTGTATCATATGATAGCACAATTATCACTTCTACTAGCTTTCCACATGCTTGAAAGTCCAAATATGGAGTGAGTGAAGATGTTTCTGGACAGCATGAGGTTTTTAACCAATTAGAAACTGTAAACTAATTTTAAAAGTAACTTCACTGTTTTAGAAGTTCACTGTATTTCTAATAGATTAATACTAATAGAACAAAATCTCATTCTTTTAGCTTATTGTGTAAATAAATCTGTTTTATAGTTTCTTCCAATGTTTCTTAGGATTTCTCAGAATTTCTTCTTCTGTCATCATGCCAAATAACTCATTTTGGCATCTATAATGTAAGGAGTGCAGTTTATTATCTTTGCTTCATTACAGTCCATCCTGTTTAAAAGACAGAGCCATGACAGTGATAAACACTTGGGTCCTTTTCTTTCCAATTAAACTGTTTTTTATTGATTGTTCTAACACTGTTTCCATCTGTGCATTTTACAATTCAAATGGCAGAATGGTTAACAATGGCAGTCTGATTGAACAACTAACAACATATACGCATTTTCTCATTGCCATTGCTGCCAATTCAGAGACGTGGCTTTTACTGTTAAAGCTGTCTATTAACCAGACAGACAATAAAAAAACCTTACAACCATATAGCATTTCCACCACAAGTCCAAATGGCAACCTCTCAGCAGCACTGTGACATTTAAAACTGGAGGGCCATTCTTTGAGTGAACTGGGGAGCCGCCACATGTGTTGTGGCTATAAGAACCGCTGCATGTGCCTGGAAGCATCGTCTGTGGTAAAGCAGCGAGGGTGATATTTCTCCCCCTTTCCCTCAGATTCCAGCCTACTATCCAGGGAACGCAGCCAAGAGTCGCACAGCACAGTGACAAACAGTTGGCCTAATAGTTCAAAAAGACTTTCTTTTCTCTACCTTCTCTCTCTCTCTCTCTCTCTCTCTCTCTTTCTCTCTCATTCATTTGAATGTGTTTTATAACTTCAGTCCTCAGGCTGGTCTCTCATCATGACATTTGTTGTGTCATGCTATCCTTCTATCTTTCTTTTCATGTCATTCCCATTTCCTCAGGGTAGAGGACACACTAATGTACGGGTCAAAGGAGGGCAACAAACCTTCCCCCACATGCAGAGTTTCTTTATGAGTAACTTCACCTCAAGCACTACAGCAAATGTAGAAAAAAGAAAAGATGCAGTGTTGTGTTTTTAGGTACTTTATACTAATAATAATTTTAATAGCATTCCTTCCTTATATGGCTTTCAGATCCCTGTGAGGCCATACATAAAGGTGGGGTTAGGCAAGTGAGGACACCTTCTGTATATTCTTCATAATCATTCTGGCAGCTGTCAATACAATATCCAGGAAAATGGTTTGTGTGGCTGCCCCAAGCTCTGTAAACTACAGACAAAAGCAAATGACGTGGACCACCAACACTCAAGCAATCAGAAAACATATGCAAGCGTATCTAAGTTGCCAGTTCTTCCACAACCTATGACAGCTTACACTGTCAAATGCAAATAAGCATAAATAAAAGTCCTCACTTTCATTAAAAGTGACATGACATTGTAAACAGCAAACAACAATTTTTGTAAAGATATAGTCGATTAAAGGCATTCTGAGCATAGAATGAAGTCACACACCCTCTGTGTGTATTGTTCTCTGCTCTTTGTTTTCATAGCCGGCCCAGTTGTGTGTGCATGTTTATCCTCCCTTGTGGAAATACTGCCCTCACCACGTTCTGGGCTTCACAACACCATGCTGAGAACATGAATGGAAGGACGGTGGCATGGCTGAAGGGAAGAGTGTGGTTGAATACATAGCATTTGTTTTAGTCTGAAAATGCTGGTGCTGTAGTATGACATCTAGTGGCAGAAAGAATCATATACAGAAACCTAATAGGCAGTGTCTTTTAACCCTTTAACATCTTCACAGAATGATTGTTTTTGAGTGGGGTGGGTGAGTAAGGGGGCAATAATTAAAACAATCCTGGTTGCTGGTTTACATTCAGGCAAAAAAAATTTGCATTTCTATGCGCCTCTAGTGGATGTTTTTTTTAGTTTAACATACCTCTACCGTTTGGTAGAGATGACAGAATCACAGTTAAGTTCAGTGCCTTCTTCAATAAGATATATTGACTTAAATGTGCTCCACCAAATGGTTAAGCAGAAAGTTAAAGGGTTAAGCTAGTACAGTGAACAAAGTTAAGTTTCAGATAATTCTCCTTAATTCCTCCAGCCACCACAGTGATGTTAAAATACACATAATTTAACAAAATAACGTTCCAAGTTGACTGATTACTCAAGCTAGCTAGCAAATGCCTAAAATAATTACAGGCCTGTGCTCTGACAGATTTGATGCAACATGAATTAAAGTTTACTTCAATGCTAGCACACTCTGGCTAGCTAATCAGCCATATCTGTATAAGGTGCTTCTGAAAAATGTCATTAAAAATGGCTTAAGTTTAAACATGTCCGAAAAAGAAAACTTAAAATTGTTCCTGCTTCATGGAAATGTGGTCATATTAGTGGTCCTAATTTTTACTTTTCCTTATATTAATGGATTCACCTATACACCATTTAGAAAGTGAAACAGTGTGAGATGAAGGCTTATTTCTTGCTTCTGAAAAGATGACCACACACATAAAGTGGATAAAGTTTGGCGATATAGTAGCGTTTGCTAAAATCACAGTTTGTAATTTGTTTACTGCTCTATTAGAACTAGACCAGCAAGCTGCTGAAAACACACTGCAGGGTTCTTTTGATCACAGTCCTCTGTACGGTAATTGACATACGTTCTTTTCGCTCACTACCTCTTTTTTCACTCACGCACTAGCAGGCGTCCTTCCTCCTCTGTCGTACGCCGGCTGACTGGCGGCTAACCAGTAGCAGCTGGCTCCAGTCTCTAGCTGGATGTCTGTATAGCTTTACCTAGCACTCGGTAATTCCACGGTAATGCTGCCTCACTGGGAGAAAACACACACTGCAGGCTCAAGCCCACACGCTTCTTATTAATTACCTGTCTAATCATCTGGAGCAGTCTGGAGGGAACATGTGACTGTTAGATTGACAGGCTTTGGCCAGTTGAGGCGGTGGAGACGGATATTTTGGCATGGATCTCTGAAATCCAATCCTATCTTGGGGAATTGAAAGCGAATGATTCTCTTCTTGAGTTTGACATTACAGTTTTGACTTTCAGTAGCTTCATGCACCATCCCTGCTGAGAGAAAACAAACCAGGCAAAAGTGGTGGCTATTCTGTGGCTAGTGACTGATCCTTTGCTATTTGTCATTAGGTTGTGTGGTATCACAACCAAAGAAATGAACTAAACTGAGCAAAGGACAACATTAAGCCCATGCTAATACATTACAGCTATGCAAAGCCTTCTGTTGCCAGAGGACGTCCCTGTGCATCCGAGAACAACACCCTCTTTTCGGAAAAACCACACAAATAGCGGGAAATTCCACCAAAGCATGTACCCCATTTTCAGCATCTAGATTTGTCCTTTTCCCCCAGCATTTCTGGCCTGCAGTTAGCTGCCAAGGTTTTTGAAGCATTTCCAAGAGAAGGGCAGAGGGACATACAAAGAGAGAGGAAAAATGATAGATAGATAGATAGATAGATAGATAGATAGATAGATAGATAGATAGATAGATAGAATGAAAAAGAAAACAAGAAAGATAGAATGAGAGACTCGGAAAATAAGAATAGAGAGAGACAGAGAAAGAAGGAGAGAAAGGGCAGAAACAAAGAGAGCCAATGAAAGAGAAAGGGAGGGAGAGAGAGGAAGAGAGAGGATGACAGAGGAGGGGGAGAAAGAAGGATAGAAAGAGAGAGAAAGAGGAGAGGGGTGAGAGAGAAATAAGAAGAGAATGAAAATGTAAAAGTGAGATAAAGAACAAGAGAAAGAATGAAAATGAAAACAAGATAGAAAGAAAGAGGCAGAGAAAGAATGAGAGAAAAGGGCAGAAACAAAGAGAAAGAAAGGGAGAGACAGGGGAAGAGAAGGGGATGACAAAAGGGGGAAAAGATAAAGAGAGAGAAAGTACAAGAGAGGGTAAAAAAAGAGAAAGAAAGAAAAATAAAAGAAGAGAAGAAAGAGAGAGTGGAGAAAGAAGGATAGAGGTGGAGAGGAGTGGGAGAGAGGGAGTGTGTGTGTGTGAGAGAGAGAGAGAGAGAGAGAGAGAGAGAGAGAGGTGGGATATCAGTAGAACTCTCTCCTTCTGGCTGACTGCAGTTTTTATTAAGGTCCCATTAAACAACGGGGCTCCGTTTGGAATGCTGATCGCAGGGTGGAGAACAAGAAAAACGAACAGAGAGGCAGAAACACCACAAATGCTGAAACAATTAAGGTCCTGCAGAGAGGCACCCTTATTTGGAGCTTACACGAGCTGGTGACAAACACACACAGTGCTGAAAGTGAGAACACATTCTGGTTTATTCTCACAGTAAGAAATGCAGAAGAACAGAAGCACAGCTGTTCAGGATGCACTTTCAAACTTCGGTAGTGTGCATCCTTCACTGTATGTCTTTCTCTAGATCTCACCCTCTTTCACTCACACTTTCCTCCTCTCTTCCCAAGGATTCTGCTTGAGCGGCTCTGGGAATAAAGCAAATGAGTGTGATGGAGAAGACACCACGGGCTGAAAAAGACTAGAAACCAGCCACAGGCTATGTTTCACCCTCATTCTGTGTAAACTAGGTGAATCAACTGCCAGTTAGAGTGATGCACTCATTCAGTACACTGGACCAGTACTGGTACTGGTATGAATCTTAAATTGATTGAATATCAGTGTGACAGATGCACATTAGACATTGTTTATTAGATATCAGTCATAATCATTACAAACCTGTAAAATGTATTCAACAGCAATCCTGAAAACATGGTGCCTGATTTAAGGGTGTACTGATTTTGAGAGTTTATAAATAAAGCTGTTTAAATCTAAAGTTAACACCTACACTGCATTTGTACTCTTAAATGGGAACTACTGTCAATGACAAAAACTATGAATCTGGTCCTATCAGTATAAGTAGGATGAGAGGGGAGGGGCTTAGGTTATACATGCACGTTCACATGCTACACCACTAAGTGTTTGTAATTAGCGCTGAAAATGTGTAACCATCACTTCTAGCATGAAAACACTGACTAATGGTTGACCGATATGTTTTTTTCAGGGCCGATATCGATTACTAGCAATCAAGGATACTGATAACCAACATTAGAAACCAGTATTCATTTACCAGCACTGTGAGCAGGACATTTGCCCACACTAAAGAAGTGTTTTATTGTGTTTGTGTTAAATATGTGCATAAGATGTAAAAATATATGAAAATACATATTTATCAATATGGAAATGACTTCAAGTACCAAATTCAATAAACTGAAAAATGTCAACTTTTATACATTATACTGTATAATCACACTGGTACATGGTATTGACCCATGCCCTGAGTTCAGATGTCAGAATTGGTTTATCTGTAATTGGGAACAGGGGTATTAGTGGGCAGTGAGTATTTGCACACATACACCAAATAATTGCTTGTGCCACCAAACCTCCTAAAACACCCCCCTCACTTCCCACACTTGCCAGATTGTTGAGGAAGTTCAGTAAAAGAAGTTAGTTTTGGACTAACATGCTTCATTTGTTGTCAAATGTTTTCATTGTTTTATTTTTGCATTAAACAGACAGCCAGCAGGCGAGAAAAATAAATGACAAAGCACATATGACGGAGATTTAGAACAGAGGCTGCCATAATCATGCAGCTCATTATAGTTTAAACCTCTCACCAATGCCTGTTAGTTAAGGCCCAGTTTCCACTCAACAGATTTGACAGATGAAAGACACTATTGATCATATTGCTTTTTTAAACTTTGCCACATTTTCAACACTGCCAGTCTATTTTGACAGATTTTTATATGCGGGATTAGATTTAATTGCTGCACAGTACTCTGCCTAAGTGTGTTCTGCAACATCTCATCACGTAATAGGATCTAATCAAAAGAGTATTTGTGAAAGAGGTGGATCATGGTATTAGCTAACTGGTGCCTATTTGCCCCATTAATTGAGCTTCTAAGTAATCGTATTCGTTTTGAAATGACATCTTGGCCCATGTAAAGACTTTTGCACAAAAATGATTTATATGTTTTGAATTGGTTTAAATTAGGCACATTTAAATGGAACTCATCACACTTTTGCCATTACATCTTACTATGAAATCTGAACTTTCCCTCCTCTTTGAGCCCCTTCTTTAAGAATGTGTGTTTCCATCTGCTGGTAGAAGTGAGAATTTTCTGTGTAGGAGGACAGAGGCATTCATTTCTTTTCAGGAGGCTGTCTGTGGTCAATAAAGTTTTCCAGTAGGTATCCCACAAACATGTCTACACATTGTGGAAATCTTTTATTCACGGATGGAAGATGGAAGTGTTGTAGCACTAATGTATATGTAAAAGTGAAAAAAAGCCTAAATGTACAGTGTATATCCAAATGTTTTAGACACCTACTGAATCAAGCATATTCACAAGAAATTTGTCCACAGTTGCTACAGTAAGAGCCTCTCCTCTTCTGAGAAGACTGCTGGGAGGATTTGATTGCATTCATCCACAACAGAATTAGGTAATGCAAAGTACTAATTAGGCCTCTCATAAAAATGACATTTTAGCTGACATAATATAAATGTGTCTCATTTCATTCAGTTTAGGCAGTTTTTAAAGGACAAGCCTAAACTGTCCAGGTTTACTGGCCAGCTGTCCTACTTCCTGTCTATCATTACTCAATAGCGCCAAATTGACCACAGATACAGCTCAAGCGCAAACTTAAAACATATTACAGACCACTGCCCTCTAAAGCTTTAATAACACTAAGAGTTTACCTACATAAGATCCATGTAAAAGAAACATGTGACATGGAAAATAATAGCAATTATATAAAAATAATCATGATTGGCTCAGCGGACAAAGGTGCTGACACTGTGATAAGAGGATCGAAAGTTTCAGTCCCAGTCATGCTGCTTGCCATCGACAGAAGTGCCTGAGAGAGCAAAATTGGCTTTGCTCTCTCTGGGTGAGTAGATGGCGCTCTCTCAACATCACTATTACTATGCAATATCTGCTGACTCAGGCATCTGATAGCTGATCCTTCAGAGCTGTTGTTCCTCTGAATGCATTGGCTGTCCAGTGATGATGTCTCAGTAGCAGTTGGAAAAGAAGCGGTGGCTGACTTCACATGCATCGGAGGAGGCCTGTGCTAGTCTTCACCCTCCTAGAGTCAGACATTACAAGAGACTGGGAGAGTCCTAGCGGGTAAGTGGGTCAGTTGACTATCACTACATTCAAATAAATAAATAAAAGTAATTATGGTTGGGATGTAATACATAATAATCGTGACAGCCCTAGTACTGATGTTAGACTAGTTCTGAATCACAAACTTCAATCCAACTCATTCAAGAGGAATTTGATGGAGCTCCACCACTCCCCCACTGCTCCACAGCCCAATGCTCTAGACAATGCTTGGCAATGGGAATGGTCACCTTAGTTTCATGCTTCTATGCTTCAGTGTCCCATTTTACTGTAAGTGCTTTTCTAATGTCATTATACAACTTAAGTTTGTGCAACTGAACACCTGTGTTAGCAACCTGAAGTAGCTGAATTGAATAATTAGGACTGTCTGGATATATTTGGACATATAGTGTAAGTCATCACTTAAACTGATTTATCTGTTGTTGAAATGTTATCAATACACTGTAAAAGTCCATTCACACTCAAGGAAGAGACAGAAATAGTCCTGTAAATGCTCTGACACTATGATTGATGATACACCACTCACAAAACTTCTAAGTGTGTCTATGTATAGGCTGTAAATGCCACCGGTTTTGTTTGTAGCACCGAGCATTCACCTGTCTGCATCCTTCAAAATCCACCTGGCATATTCACACGACAGCCAGCTCATAAACTACACAACATGAGTGGCTACTCAAGAGTTTCCAAACACATTTATCTGGGTCGCTGTCACACCTCCTGGCAAGATAATGTAAAGAGTACTTTAGCCTAACTCACATAAAAATTATGTTAGCTTGCTGCTGTTTCGTTAATGGCTTTAGGCTAAATGCCAGTCATGGTCACTCACAGCACATGAACATGAGCTAAACTCGACAAAACAGCATCATGTATCACCCCAAAAGCCTGGACCGTGTTCCAAAGCACTGAAACCCAATACAGAGGCCAATCTAAACTCTGTGATCACTGAGCAGACCGCATTTGGCACCAACACAGTGAGATAAGTGAACCCAAAAAGTCACGTCATGTAGCCTTACAGGCATCAGTCACAACCACCAACCATAACATTAGACTGTCCAATCAAACCAAAATCCCCAGTGTTGAATTAACACCCACATCATTCGTTTAAAATCCGCTGGACATGAGTGATCACTGTACGAGTTCATTAACACTGACTATTTTGCAACAGCAGTAGCCCTAAGGTTGTTTTGCAGCTAATGAGGATGAGGCATTAGCCTACCTGGAGGGCAGTTGCACTCAGATGAAGCCTGACGGGCAGTCCTTATCCTGGCTAACTGTTCGTAGGAGCGCTGCAGTAAACCAGTAGAGAAAACATCTGTTACATTTACACCAGATAACACTGAGTTCTCACTTTAAGGTGAACAGGTACCCAGCTAACATGGAACATTCCCGCAACTTTGGCTAACATTATCTAAGCATTCTCTCAGTAACTTAAGGAACTTTCTAAAATTATATTGCAAATACATTCTGAAATGTTCTCACAACTGCAAAAGAAATATTCTGGGAATGAAACTGGACAAATTCACGCTGAGGGAACATTCCAATGCAACATTCCCACAAACAAAATAGAACGTTCAGATCGTGTTCTCAGAATGTTCAATAGAATGTTACATAAGGGAAACATCACAAGAACATAATTTTGAATGTTCTCAGAATGTTCCAAGACAATATTCCTAGAACATTAAATTGTTGTTACAAATGAGGTTGAGGTGATGTTCTAGGAATGTTCTTGTAACTTTAGAAAAAAAAAATTTCAATGTTAAGAAAATTGGACAGTTTCACCGTGAAGAAACATTCCAATGTAACAATCCAACAGAACTTTAGAGGAATAAAATGAGAACATAATTGTGAATATTCTCAGAATGTTCCAAGACAACATTCCTAGAACATTCAACTTTAATTGCAAATAAGGTTGAGGCAACATTTTGTAAACATTCTCATAAGTATAGAAAATGTTTTTGGAATGATATGAAAACTGGTCAAATTCACATACAGCCAATATTCCAAAGCAATGTTCCCACAACCAAAATGGAACATCATGGGAATGTTAAAATCATGTTCTCAGAAGGTTCAATTGAATATTACATTAGTGGAACAAGAATGTAATTTTGAATGTTTTCAGAATGTTCCAGGACAACATTCCAAGAATGTTAAATTGATGTTGCAAATGAGGTTGAAGTGACATTGTGGGAATGTTCTTGTAACTTTAGAAAGGCATTCTGTGAGTCTTATGCAAACTGGACAGGTTCATGTTAAGAAAACCTTCCGATGCAATGTTCCCACAACCAAAATGGAACATTAGGGGAATGATCTAAGGACATAATTTTGCGTGTTCACAGAATGTTTCAAGACAATGTTTCTTAGACGTTAAATTGTCATTGCAAATGAGGTTAGATGATGTTCTGGTGAACGTTTTTGTGAATTATACATTCTAGGAAACGTTAAGACAAGTTCACATTCCAGTGCAACGTTCCCACAACCAAAATGGAACGTTAGGGAAACGGTCTGAGAACGTAATTTAGTTAGCTGGGTAACTAAAAGATGAAAGGTCTGAGTACAGATCTCAGTTTGGGAGTTTAGAAGTGGGGCTAACAGCGAGGTCAGAGCTGTGTGTTGAGTCGCTCACCTGTGCCAGCAGCTCGTCCACTCTGTCCTCTATGATCGTACTGAGCTGCTCCGCTGTAAACGCGTCAGACGGGAACGCCAGGCGCACGTTCTCCAAATCCGTGAGTCTTGTTTTAACGTCGCTGGTCTGGACGCTGAGAAGGACGCACAGGGCGACTGACACGGCGGAGAACACAAACGGAGCTCCGTGAACAGCCGCTCGGAGGCAGTGCCGCCGCCGCTTGCTCGCGCCCGAGTCGCTGTCCATGTTTGCGGCGCAGCCGCGCGCCTCGTCTGCTTCAGACAGCTTCATCATCATAACCGTCCCCGTGCAGAAATGAGCGCAAGCTTCTGCCGCTCGCCGTCCGTTACTGCGAACAACAGTCTCGCGTTCAGCGGACGGTGTGACGTCAGCGCTTGGCGTGTGAGGGCGCGAGGATTGAGCGCGCTCGCGGAACGCACGCGAGTGACGCTCGTGTCGCGGCAGCTTTCCTGCTCAACTTTGTGCGAGACGCGGCGCGCGAAACTAAACACGAGCACGTTCCGCGCGCTCCGTTCAAACAGCACCGCCTCCGATTCTGATTTGAGGAGCGTTCAGCGGTTCCTGTGAACTGTCCTTCAGAGCACCGCTGCTGGAGTACCCGCGTCCTGCGCGTGTCAGCGACTCCTCGACTTTACTATGACTGAGCACATAGACCCGGATCCCGTGTTTAGAAAGAGCAGGACTGTTACACACCTGTTCACTCCTGTGATAAAGAATGTACCACAATACTGATGACCAGTACTTAAAATAACATCTGGTATACAGTGAAACATCACAAATACAGCACATTTGGAAAAGTTCATTGTTGTTCATCATTTCATTCAAAAAAGTAAACTTATATTTTACATTCAGTACACATAAAGTGACATTTTTCAGTATTTTTTCAGTTTTAATGTTGATCAGTATGACTTATAGATAATAAAAATCTAATTATTAGAAAATTTCATTTGAGTTTGAGTAAATTACTATTCAAACAGAATCATCACAATTTACTAAATATGTCTCTTTATGTGTAATTAATATAAAAAAAGACTTTACCTTTTTAAACTACGAATAAAACTTTTTCATTATATTCTAATTTTCGGAGATACACTAGTTGTCCCGTCCATCCATTATCCCATCTGCTTAATCCTGATCAGGGTCGCAGTCCCTACCACCTCGCAGAGTGCAGGGCTGGGCAATACACTATCCCAACTAAGCCCAGAACAGGGCACCATTCTATCAGTGGGAGAACATTAACACACACACGGACAGTTTAGAGCACCCAATACACCTGATCTCCATGTTCTTAGACTTGAACCAATGCCTCAGCACTGAGAGACGAGTCACCATCCAATGACCAAGCCACCATCACGCACTAGTTGTCCTCTGACCCCAAATGTAGTTGACCAGCCACAAATGTCTGGTGCCTGAGGTTTGCACTGGAGCTAAAAGACTAATACAGCAGAAGTCCA
Organism: Crenuchus spilurus; assembly: GCA_036984385.1. Lineage (NCBI taxonomy): Eukaryota > Metazoa > Chordata > Actinopteri > Characiformes > Crenuchidae > Crenuchus > Crenuchus spilurus. Next base: position 15,593 of record BRDA01034060.1, on the reverse strand, counting down.
TGTTACAGAGATTGAGTTCCAGCATTTCTTAGCTACAGTTTTGGCTAATTGAATACAATTTGTTAAACAAAGATTTTTCAGTGAACTATTAGATCAAAATATGAAACATTTCTTTATTAACGTTTCTTTAAAGAACCATTTGAATAAATATGAGTTTAAAGAACTTTCCTTTAATGTAAACATTCAGAACCAGTTAATAATAAAACATGATTAAGGTAACAAAAACTTATACAAGTCTTTTTGAGAGTCTTCAAAACTTCTCAGTTCTCACTTAAACTGCTCGGATCTCCTCATTTCTCACTAGACTTGTGGTTTGAGTGGTACAGAACAGTGGCACACATAGCTAGTAGGCAAAAGAGCAAAAGAAGCCAATGAATAGTGAGTATTGTTTGTTTCTAAGCTGTATGTTTGGCATGATGGTGTGGTTTTTGACAAAATGATGGGTTTCCTGCTGGGTAAGTGGGATATTCAGGCTGCAGTTTTTGCCACAACTCCATACAACCCACTTTAGGCCATGATGACTATGGTTGGTGCCCATGTGGCTCTGACTATGGTTGGTGCCCATGTGGCTGTTTCTGTGGTACATTGTCTAGATATACTAGAATGACCTCTGCTTCTGTCCCAAAAATTCAGTTTGGACTTTATCCCAGTGTCCTGTCTGAAGCAGGACATGGATAGCTCTACTGGGAGACCCTCTCAGCAGTGCCTACTAATGCAAACATAGAATACACTCAGTCAGGGATCAAGATTATTGTATTTGGCTAAAGATATTTGTGTGAATTGGACTAAATTGACAAAGGTGCACTCGTATTTCCTATTTTGGGTTAAATGAGGTTCCTAAAGTCGTCTGCTGATTCTGGTTTCATCTTCAGCACTGTTTTTACTGTAGAACTTCAGCAATGATGCACTACAAGCACTAAAAGAACATGAGCATAACTTTATTAAGAGATGCGTGAAGGGAGAAAGTCAATAAACACTATACAGAAGAATACAGGGAAAAGAAAGAGTGAGTGAAAATTTTTCAGTATAATAATGTTATAGGCCAAGTTACAGTATCATAATGTTCAGTACTAGGTTATATGTTATGTAACAAAAAAACAGTTTCAACCCTATGTCATGATCCCATCAACTGCAGATGCTCATGTGAAGGGTTCAGGTCCTTGAATGAGTTTTGTGTCTTTCCATTGATTTCTATTGACTTTAAAATGCCTAAACCAACAGTTCCATCTAGTGTCTGGATTCTGTTAAGACAACTTACCTGCCAGCTTAGGACAGGTTTACTGTTTATTTATTCTTTTATATGCATGGAGATGATAGTAAGTGCCACAAAATTGAAATACAATACAAAGCTCAAACCATTGTTTTATTTATCTGATTATTAATATTATTATATAATAATAATTATTATTATTGTTTACGTCTAGATTCAGTTTCACGTTTAGGTCATCTGAATTATGTGTTATTAGCAGCAACTTCACAGATCAGTGCAATTTTCATTTACAAGCTTGGTATATGATCATAAATAAGATTAAAATTGTTTTGTTATTATATAAGTTATTATAACCATTATTTTGATATTATTATAAATAGATCAATCACACCTATTTCATAGAGGTGCCAGTTATATCTGGATTAATGTGTATGAATTCCAAATGGTAAACTATACATGTGTTGTAGGTGCAAGTGTTGTCCACTAGCTGGCACCATAGGCAAAGCTTAAAGAGCATGGGCATCCTGGTGTTCTCTTTTTTTCTCTTTATTTATGTGATTTTTTTCCAGCTGGTAATAGAATTAAAATCAGCTGTGTTGGATCTTATAGGCACAAGCTAATAGCATCTCATTTTATTTTTAGATGCCTATTTTGTGTTGATTTGATTTTGCTGATGTGTTCAGATATTGTAATGCCCTCCTAGGAGACTGATAAATATTAAGTGGGTGGGATAATGGATGGATGAAAGGGTAATGTGATCAGATACATTGTTTTACAAACTGTACATTCTTCATTTGGTGTACAGATACTTACAAATACTTCTAATAAAAAGAAACAAAATGTGCTCAGCTCTCTGTTTGCATTACCTGTTTAAGTATATAAGACAAGACACATATGCATGAAAAGAACATGTGCACTGTATACTGTATGTTCTGTAGGCTCTGTGCCAGCATGCTTTGCTGGAAGATAGCAGAACTGAGAAAGTTACACTCTGGCAGAAGGAAAAGAGTTGAACACAGCCCATTAAACTTGAGGATCAAAATCAGTCATATTCAACAGCTCTGTGAACAAGAGCCTTTTAATGTTGGTCTGCGACTTGTGCCATTTTTGAAGGAAACAAACTAGATTAGCATATAATACATATCTCACTAATGAAATGACTGCACTGCAAATGATACTGATCTGTCATTCACTAAGTGGAGGTTGACATTTTCTGAGAATGTAAATAATGAATGCTTATTGAATTACCTTTCTGCTACTTTATACGTTATTAGCACTGACGTAAAAAATGAATATACGCACAATGTCGCAATTCTAAGGTTAATAGGAGACAAAAGAGCACATGGCAAAGGTTGGACAGTATGTCCAACAAATTTCCATCAAATTCATTCAAGTTTAAAACAAAGTTTGTTTAAAGCCCTCTGGTTTCAAGAAGTGTGTTTCGTCTTTTATTAGGAGTCCAAGTCCAAGTCAAATTATCCCATGAAAAATGTCCAGTCATGAGAAATTGCTGTCAAAGTAAACTGGATATTATTTTACCACTGGAAATAAAAATGTTTCCCCAAAATTTGACCAATTAATGCTCGGTTATACTCAGAAACCAAAGCACTGCGAAATTTCTAAGCAGCACAGAAACTGACTTCTGTATTTTATCCAAGATTAAAACTGGCACCTGGGCATGAGTCAGTACATCTAGCTATGTGAACAGTGTGCAGGAAGGCAAGAAGAGAAAGTGTAGAAATACACTGACAAGTTCCAATCATCATTTACAACAAGCTTAGAGATAAAGATAAAGCTGAGCATGGCTCGTATCATTAACAGCCTGTTTTAGATTCAGGATAAAGTCTACTTGAAAAAGTTCATCTATACTAAGCTTCCACTCATACCTCATCCTTTACCAAAATGAGCAGTACTTTAAGGCTATGTTATACTTCTTTCTCTGTCCTGAAAACATAGTGCAGCCTTAATAGTGCATCTCCAAAAATGAGAATATGGTGAAAATTCACTCTTTCATTTCATTCAAAAAGGTAAACTGTCATATGTTTTATATTAATAACATGTGAAAGGACAAATTTTTTTTGTTATTTTAATGTTGATACTGTTTGAATAGAAATGTACTAAAATCTGATCTATTTTAATAATTTCAGATTTCTGATTTTCACGACCTACAGTATAAGGCAAATTGATCAACAGTGGAACAAAGCTTGAAATGTCACTTAATGTTTAATTTAATATAATACATTATATTATATTTATCTATATATATATATATAATATATTACATGTGACAATTTTACATTATGAACAAAAATGACCTTTTTCACAATATTCAAAGTTTTTGATGAGGCACTGTAGGTACCAGAGCGTTTCTTTGGAGTGGTGCTATAGAAGAGCCACATTTGATTCAGTTTTAAAAGAGCTAAGTTTGTAAACATGTGAGTATCAAGCATTACTGAAGTAGAGAACCTCCAATTAATGCAAAGGTTCTGTATGTCTGAGCCAAGAACAATTTAAGAACCTTTATTGTGTGAAATCATTAAACATGATCATATATGGATACAAATCAATCACTTATTAAATTGGCTTGAAAAAGCCCATTTACTGTTCTTTGTTATTATTCTGCACTCAAAAAAGTAAACAGCTACTCCTCCCACAGCTTTTAACGTAGAACCACGAAACTCAGCGGTATCGTTGGACATCTACCCATTTAGGCTGATTGTGATTTTTGGACTGATGGTGCTTTTTCCATCTTACAGATATCGGAAAATCAACGTTAAAACACCAATTTTTGTTGAAATGTTGCAGATCCAATAGAATAGGTTTTTTATTTCACTTTTCAGCCAAATTGGAATTACGGATTTTGTAAAATTCCTGTATGATTTTCCCCATAGAAAATGAATGGCAGAATGTTCTTAACGACTCTGACCTTTAAAGCCCAACTGCCAGAATCTCAAACAACAGGAGCCGTGCAGGGCCTCAGCTGCTGTGTCTGACCTGTTCCTCTTATATTACTTACCATTACAGCCTGTAAAGGAGTATTATAACACCAGCACACCTTAGCAACCGCCTAGCAATACCTTAGCACCCACCTGAAATACCATGGAAGTCACCTTAAATACCATAGAAACCACCTAGCAATATCTTTACAACCATCCAGGAATGCTTTAGCAACCACCTGAAATACCATAGCAACCACCTAGCAACACCTTAGCAACCACTTTGGATACCATAGCAACCACCCAGGAACACCTAATCAACCACCTGAAATATCATAGCAACCACCTAGCAACACCTTAGCAACCAGTTTGATAAATCTCCACAGCAGTATTCATAAAGATTTAACCCACTACACATAAATCAGGTGACATAAACAAAACATAATAAGCTTTACATCTCTGTATCCACATTACCAACTTTTTAATAATTTTAATAATCAACGGCCTTCAACAGCTCATTACTTGATCAACCCAGTTACTGTTAGTCATTAATGATAATCAGCAGTTATTTACAAAGTTTAACATTACATTGTATTTAGCCAGCTTTTTCAAGCAAATGTAAAGTTTGTTCATGAACTTTCCCTTTCTAGTTAATCCTACTGTACTATCATCTAAATTGAAAACCTGTATGTATAGCTCATCATAAGGATGCCTCATATGTAAATAATCCAAAGTTCAACCCAGGTGGTTAACATACAAATCAATTTAATTCTGTGCACAAGATGGCACAGTACAATCACAGAGTCTGAAAAGGATTATTCAAATGAAAAGGTAATTTTATGAGGTCTTTGTTGGCTTAGCTGACAAACCCCACTGAGATGGTCCATCAATCATGTTATTCTACTTTGTAATAGAGAGAGTGACTTGGTCCAACTTTTAGCTAATTGTCTGACTTTGAATGTATGAGGTTACTAGAGGGTTTGACAGCTCCGTTTTTTGGTCTTATTTTCTCACAGTAGTAACAACACTCTTTGCGGTGCCCACCATCAGGTCATTTTGCATCGTATTTTCTCGGCCCCTTGTGTTTTGAGAAAGGTCCAGAGCAGGGCCAAGCCAACTGAGGGTCGGTGAGTCGTTTGCACTGAGCCATGCTGGGATTAGGGAGGCAAGTGTTTGTTCTGGCAGGGAAGAAGCTATTCACAGCTATATTTTAGGTCTCTGTTGCTGACAACCACTCAGAGTCCTAGTAATTATGACATAAAGGAGAAATATGTAAAACCAAGAGTGCAATGTCCACCACTCTTGTTCACAAAAAACAGATGCCTAAATAGACACTTCTACCATTTAAAGGTCCATAATATGGAAAACTCATTTAAAAAAATATTTGATGTAGTATGTAAACACTGTATATCTTGTATATCCAGGTTGATATATCTCCATGTATCAACATATATCATGTATTCTCCAGGTTGTAGTGCCCATATATGGAAACAAAGTGAAAGTGAAAAGTGAAAGTGCACAATCATTGACCAATGCTTGCATGCAGAGGAATTTGATCTTCATTAAACCCATTCATGCAGTGAAACACATTAATGATCTCACTAGGGACAGTGAGCACACATTCCTGAAGCAGTGGGAGCCCCTAACCACAGTACCCGGGTAGCAGTTGGGGCTTAGATGCCTTGCTCATAGGCACTTCAGTCACATCCTGCCAGGGGACCAAACATGACATTCTATTTATGTATTCAGCCTCCAACACATTTGATTATAATGAAAGAAACATATAAAACTTGATACGGTATCTTTACATAATCCTGATGCTCTTTAAAAAAGAAACTGAAACATTCTTTAGGCAACCAAAAGTGGATTTTTCATGTCATCACTCCAACAAACCTTCTACTAAATTATGAAGACTTTTATACATGCATAGTATGTGTGTGGGAAAGCCTGCTGCTGTGTTTAGAGTCCACACTCTTGCATGTGTTGGAGTGAAAAAGTAAGCTGCAGAATTATTTGGGCACCTAGACAGACAATCTCTTTGTTTTGGATGTGTTAGTATGAGTTAGTCTGTGGACAAAAAATGCCAAAAACAACATGGGAAGTGAGCCCTAGCTCTGGGCCTTTTCTCTGGGATTTACCTCTGTAGTCTCTCTGGCTTACTGCAGGACCCACAGGCCAAAGCCTTATTTAAGGCAACCTGACTGACCAGTGGATATGTCATATATAGAACATGAATGTTTGCCAGTTGGGTGTGTATAATTTTGTCCTTCACACAGTCATATGGTCTTAGGATGAGATGGAGGCTCATTTGCATGAATAAAAATAGTAGCAATGCATAAAAATACAAATGAAATCAGTGTTTCAACTTTACATACACTACTGTCAGAGTGCAATGAGACAATAAACTAATAAATTGATTCATTTTCTATTAAAAACTGGAAAAATGGGGGTGTTCTAAAGCTTATGACCCCATTGTACATCAGTTACAGAAATATATCACAATGCAAAGACAGATTAACATAATTTTCCATGTTTTGTCAAATTATAAACAGAGAGTGACCAAGTAAACTTACAGAGCCATTGAGATGACATGGTACTTTTTTAAATATGTGACCACAAATTATTATATTGAGGGGATGAAAAAATAAATGGAGGCCACAACATAATCTATTGTGGCCACAAGCTAAGTTTCTATGACAATAAATTTATATATTGAGGCAATTATTATGGTTCATAAAATATTATAGCCTTTAGTTAAGTATTTCATATGCACTATGTCATGATGCCATAAATTGTCCTAAGAGTTTACTATGGCTAATTGGAGGGAAAATTGGAGTAAGCCCACCTTCCTACCCCCAACCACTGTAAAATGATTGTACTGGGTACTTTTAATAAAATGCTGACAAAAAACAATATAATATAGTGCTCAAAATGTATCATTAATAAGAACAGCAATAAATGATGATGTAGGCAATCTAGTTCATTGACATTAGATTTTTCAAAAGTACAATGACTTTTAATTATTGGCTCAGCCAATCAGATTTTACAGTTTATTTAATAATATTCAGTGTTGGCTGAATTGAGGAATTGGCCCAATTGGACAAAGAGAGAGAGAGAGAGTGAAATGTTTTGATTTGCAGTCAACAATAACATGTATAGACAGACTCATGCCTTCAATGTCTTTACTGCTTCCCATTGTCTATGTGTGCTTGTATGCAAAGAGTTGTTTTAACATGTTTACATATGTTTACATGTTTTTTTCTTATCTTCTACCTCCCTCATGTATACTGTTTTCTTCCTCACTTTAAGTTTGGCAATGTGTTAAATGGCTGCCCTGGCAGCAGGGGGTGGGACCTAATTTCCTACAAGGGATCAATAATGTTTATCTGTATCTGTATCTGTATCTGTATATGTATAGTGATTGCAACACTGTGGTGAAATTTGGGAAAGAGAGAACGTCAATCATTTTCTACTACAAAATTCAATAAACGTGGAGACGCAATAGGAAGAGGAATTACTGCTCTTGTACTTCACATGTGGTGCCCAAACCAATCAGAGACGTTCCACAGAGAAATCACACCAAATCCAGATGTCACTGCAGAACTCATGACAGCTGGGTTCAACTAAAGAAGAAGCAGATGAGAAAATCAAGTGTCCAAATAGAGCAGTTCATGCCATGATTTACTGATTTAATGTACTGGCTGGAAAATGTGAGAAAAAGATAAACCTAGAATTGAGATTCTGTTCCTTTCTGCTCTATTTAACTGTGCTCAGTGCACTTTACTGAGCAATCTGCTGACATGAAATTGATATGGGAAGAATGCTGAGTCCACCATTGACTGCCATTGTTCCATCTTCTTCCAGTTCTCTGCACTGAGGCTTTGCTGTAACAATAGTCAGCATGGAAGCCCAGAAGCTTTCCACTTGCTGCCCACCATTTCTCTTTTCAGACACTTAATCCCCGATTGAGCGTTTGGAATCTCAAGCCGTGTAATGAACTGATATTCCTCAGGGAGGGTTTTGGAAGTGTCTACAAGCTGAATGATTGAGTTACAGAGCACAAGGCAATTCCAGGGGTCAGAAGAAGCATTGTTTCCAGCTTCTCACATGAATGCGATGCTCTGCTCCTGAGACTCCAGTTGAGCAGGTTCAGTGGTGTGAGCTACTGTAATGCAGCCATTGGCTTTAGCCCACTGATTTGTGTTCCCCTGAAAGTAGATGATAAATGAAAAATGTAAAAATCTGTGAATGAAATGGAGGTCTTCCACAACTGACTTGTAGAAATGCAAGGTAACAGAGGTCACCCATGACTCTGATGGCTTCTGAGTTAAACCCAATCAAATATCCCATATATATATATATATATGTGTGTGTGTGTGACCCCGCCAGGGAAAACCGGATCAAAGTCATTCTTTTTTTTTCAAAATTTGTTTTTTCCAAAACAATTTTTTTGTGAATTTAAGTTGTTTTTAAGTTGTTTTTTTATCAAAATATGTACTATGATACATATCTGAGACTATTATCTTTCATTTACAGCAATAATACTGAGTGGCTAAATTTTGTGGCTAATGTCGTGACACGATATTGACACAATATCTCAATAAGTTGCCCAGTCACTTTGGCCTGGTTTTCCCTGGTCTGGTGGGGTCATTTTATATATATATATATATATATATATATGTGTGTGTGTGTGTGTGTGTGTGTGTGTGTGTGTGTGTGGGCAAGGATGCACAAGGATGAGCAGGCTATAAATATATCCGGGGTGTGTGACAGGATTCATAGATTAAGAAGATGTGGTGAATGTCTTGTTCAATATGTAAAAATGGGTTGCAGAGTAGGTGTTAATGATTGGTAAAAAGGGGTGATTGTATTTTGGCATGCCAAAGGCCATAGTGTGAAGGAAGCAGCTGAATTTGCAGGCTGAAGACCTTTTACATATCACTCTGTTCATAGTATGCAGCTCCCTGTAAAGTGTTCTTTCAGAAATCAGTTGTGAAGGACCTGCATTGACTTCTAGAAGCGCATCTTGCCTGAAAGTGAAGCAATTTTAATTCACAAGTCATGTAACTGGAGGCCCCTGTCTGTCAGTTTTATCTTTTGGCCACAATTCTCATGAGAATTTTCTGTCGAATGCTCTTTTGTTACTGCTGGTAGATCCATATGATGTATACATTGATATATACTTTGGAGGCCATGATAAAGTCCATAAATGCTGCTGATGTCCCTGATACTCAATCTTTTATGCAGATTAGTGTTAGTATCTGCCATTAGTTGTTGACAGTGAGTTTATTGGCTTTAATACAGCTCTCCATTGGAAGTTCAGTACATGATTTACATAAGGCATCATGGGATGTGGGAGTATTTTGGGTATAACAGAACAGGAGATATTAGTCCATTAACAACATACATAAACACTATTAATAATAGACAGAGATGTGTGTACGCATTTGTATGTATTTGGAAAAGAAAAGGTTTATCTTCTTCAACAATGTTGAAATAATTGCTATATCAGCAACGCTAGCTCAAAGCAGATATGATACAACCTAATGTGATACAATACAATGTGGTACAATATAAATAAAGGTAATCAGCCTATATAAGCTCACTGGCAAAATGTTTTTGGAGACACCAAAATTGGGCTATAAAGCAGTGATGGCATCAAAACTGAGAAAACGCTGAGAAACATTGAGATTCCTGTCTTTCATAGATATGGGAACACAACGTGTGATTTGATTGAGACATATACATTTTGTGTCTGTGTATATACAATTGAAACCAGAAGTTTACATGCACTATATAAAAAGACACATGTGCATGTTTTTCTCATTGTCTCACATGAAATCAGAATAAACTTCCTGTTTTAGGTCAATCAGGATTACCAAAATTATTTCTATGTGCTAACTGCCAGAATAATGAAAGAGAGAATTTTTAAGGCAATTTTTATTACTTTCCTCAAAGTCAAAAGTTTAAATACACTAAGATTACTATGCCTTTAAACAATTTGGGACAGCCCAAATGATGATGTCATGTCTTTGGAAGCTTCTGATAGGTTTATTGGCAACATCTGAGTTAATTGGAGACACACCTGTGGATGTATTTTAAGGCACACCTGAAACACACTGCTTCTTTGTGTAACATCATGGGAAAGTCAAAAGAAATCAGCCAAGATATCAAGAAGAGAATTGTGGACTTGCACAAGTCAGGTTCATCCTTGGGTACAATTTCCAGGTGCCTGAAGGTGCCTCGTTCATCTGTACAAACAATTATACGCAAGTACAAACAAGATGGGAATGTCCAGCAATCATACCGCTCAGGTAGGAGATGGATTCTGTGTCCCAGAGATGAACGTGTTTTTATCCGAAATGTGCACATCAACCCAAGAACAAAGCAAAAGACCTTGTGAAGATGCTGCCTGAAGCTGGTAAGAGTGTGTCATTATCCACAGTGAAACGAGTACTGTATCGACGTGGGCTGAAAGGCCACTCTGCCAGGAAGAAGCCATTACTCCAAAAGAAACATAAAAAAGCCAGATTAATGTTTGCAAATGCACACAGGGACAAAGACCTTAATTTTTGGAGACATGTCCTGTAGTCTGACGAAACTAAACTTGAACTGTTTGGCTATAATGACCATCGATACGTTTGGAGGAAAAAGGGGGAAGCTTGCAAGCCTGAGAACACCATCCCAACTGTGAAACATGGGGGTGGCAGCATCATGTGGGGTTTTTTGCTGCAGAAGGGACTGGTGCACTTCACAAAATCGATGGCATCATGAGGAAAGAACAATATGTTGGAATACTGAAGCAACATCTCAAGACATCAGCCAGGAAGTTAAAGCTTGGTCGCAAATGGGTCTTCCAAATGGACAATGACCCGAAGCATACTGCCAAACTGGTTACAATTTGGCTTAAGGATAACAAAGTCAATGTTTTGGAGTGGCCATCACAAAGCCCTGATCTCAGTCCTATAGAGAATTTATGGGCAAAGTTGAAAAGGCAGGTGCGAGCAAGGCTGCCTACAAACATGCCTCAGTTACACCATTTCTGTCAGGAGAAATGGGCCAAAATTCCTGCCAACTATTGCAAGAAGCTTGTGGAAGGATATCCTAAACGTTTGACCCAAGTCATTCAGTTTAAGGGCAACAGTACCAAATACTAATGAAATGTATTTAAACTTTTGACCTTGAGGAAAGTAATAAAAATTGCCTTAAAAAATCTCTTTCATTATTCTGGCAGTTAGCACATAGAAATAATTTTGGTAATCCTGATTGACCTAAAACAGGAAGAGTTTATTCTGATTTCATGTGAGACAGTGAGAAAAAACATGCACATGTGTCTTTTTATATAGTATGTGTAAACTTCTGGTTTCAACTGTATATAAAAGAGTGGTTCTGCAGGTGGTGACCACAGACCTTCTCTCTGCTCTCATCCTTTCTGGCTGATGTTTTGGTCACTTTTGCATTTTGTGAGTTCTCTCACCATAGTGGTAGCATGAGGCGCGGAGTACGATGGTGATACCACTCTCTTGAGTGTTTTACGTTTTCACTGGTTTTGTAGTCGGTCTTTCCTA
>BRDA01034055.1:21558-42937 GCA_036984385.1 Crenuchus spilurus | reverse complement strand
AAAAAAAAAAAAAAAAAAAAAAAAAAAAAAAAACCCCACCACCCAAAATTTTGGTGAAAAAGGATGATCACCAATTTTTTTTTTTACTTGGCCTTAGTACTAGTATATTTAAAAAAGTATGAAAATATTTAAGAGCACTGCACTTCTTTTGGCAATTTGTGTTTAGAAATCTATTATTGGATATTTTAATTTTGGGTTAAAAGGTAAGATAAGATAAGATAATCCTTTATTAGTCCCACAGTTTGGTAATTCAAAGTGCTACAGCAGCAAAGGGACAGTGAAGTACTCAGTAATAGAAATAGGTATTAAAAAGAGACTTAGTAATTACTATAAACATAAATAATACTATGTAAAATATAATAAATTTAGCAAAAACAAAAAACAAAGCAATAAAAAATTAAATGGTACAGGCTGGTTAAAAAACTATTAATTGGACTGGATAAACAAATATTGATTGTTTTAAACATGTTGGTTGGGTGGGAGCATTGTTGCCAACTTAGCAAGTTTGTCGCTATATTTAACAAATTTTCAGACCCCTCTAGCAACTTAAAAAAAACGTGTAGCGACAAATCTAGCGACCTTTCCCGGTTTAACTGGAGACTTTTTGAGACTCCACATGAAAGCACCCCAGCAAGCAGCAGTGGTGGACAGTAACGAAATACATTTACTTGAGTACTGTACTTAAGTCATATCAAAGACAAATATGATACTTTCAACTCCACTACATTTCTAGGAAGCTTGCTGTTACTCGTTCCTTTTGGATCAGGAAGTTTTACAGGTGGTGTAGACTTTTTGTTGCAGAGTGGTTCTACATGTCAATACATCATCAGGTGGTTTCAGCAAGTTACAAGCACTCTTCTGTAAAAGCACTCAAAACAATACAGCAATGTACTGATATTAGAAAATATAATTTGTACTTTTGAATACTTAAGTATTTTCAAAAGTAAGTACTTCAGTACTTTAACTTAGTAAACTTTTGACTGAGAAACTTTTACTTGTAGTTGAGTAAATTTTGACCCCAAATATCAATACTTTTACTTAAGTACTAGAATTGAGTACTTTGTCACAACGTACAAATGTAGTGGATTACAGCATAAATGAACTGACAAAAGAAAACGAGGGATGTTTAAATGTCTTTGCTGAGAGTGAGCAAAATATTACATGTAATACTGTTTCTGTAATGCCATCAGCTGTTAGTTTTTTGACAGTGGTTGAGCTGTGACTGACTATATGTTTCTCTTGAACAGAAACCATGTGCTGGTGTTTTGAAAGGATGAATGGATTGTGAAGCAGGTTTGCTGTGTTTTAACAGAATTTGTGTATGTTGAGAACTTTGTATTGTAAAAAGCAGGTATTTAGTTAAGAAAATGTGCTTTAGAACAGGAAATGAACTATTTGGCTATTTGTATGAGTTAGGTATGTTGCTGCGTTTAGAGTTTTGAAAAAGTATCTTAAGTATTGGTAAACATTTCTTAGCAGTCATAAGAAACTACCCAATATATTCGTTGGACACATCAATTAACGAGGTTATTTGAATTTTGGTTGTATTCATAATTGGTTTGTACAAATTTCAGTACCACCTTAGACCACTAGAGTGCAAACTGTGCCAGGATAATAGATCACAGGGGGTTACAGGATAGAAAGGTGTTGGGCTGCTCATTGGATGGTTTTAAAGTGGTTAAAAGGAGGTGACTTAGACTCATTGCTATCCTGGGCATTGCATCACACTCTCTCCATGCTCAACAGCAAAGTACTTTCAGCAGCAAACTCATTCAGCTCTGCTGTAGCAAGGAATGATACAGGAGATCTGTACCAACAGTATTTGTACACCTCTTTACTGTACTGGGACATAATTGTACACTGAGCCACTAACAAGACAATCTCATAATAAAACATAATATTTAGTTGGGAATATAGAAATACTTTAACGTAAAGTGTGCTGGATGTATAGATTATCCCACCTATAAAAAAGACAAATTATAAAGAAAATCATTTGTTTTGTGTCTTGTTATAGTGCGGGTTTTTTTTTCAAAGACATGTACTCATACTCCCAACAGTGACTGGTCTTTACAGATGTTATCCTGGTAACCAGTTAATTAAATTTTCTTTATTTGAATATACACACATAGATTTGTAGTGTATGTAAAATATATAGATATTCTGGTCTACCTGATCAATTATTATCTTTTTTCTGAATTAAGTTTATGGTTTACATTTTCATGTGTCTGTATGTGTGTGTGTGTGTGCGTGGCATGCACACCCAGTGATGGATTGGTGGATTGGTGCCATGTCCTGGGCTTGGCTAAAATAGTCTGTCCGGTGCCCTGTGTTTTTGTGATCAGCAACGAAAGGCATTGATTGGCATACGATAAGTTGGCCGATAATGATCGGTGGTCGATTGATTCGAACATCGCTAGGACTAACTACTATGGATATGATAATGGATGATGGGTGGATACATTGTCTCTATCTAGCATGCATTAAGTTAGACATCCAGTAAACTTCTCAGTTTACTGAGCATTGCATTAAACAATTTACTGCATACATTAAAAGAGAAATGAAACAATGACAATTATTAGTGCATCTACAAAGATTACAATATTATGAAAATGTCCATTTGTGTTCCTAATTTAATTCACACAAGTAACCTACACATAAAGTTACATATTTGAAGCCTTTTATTGTAATGTTGATACTGTTTGAATAGTAATTAATTCAATCCCCAAATTTAATATTTTAATCATTTTGATTATTTTAATAATTCTGGATTTCTGATTTTCATGAGCTTTCATAAACCAAACTGATCAACAGTGAAGCACACACAACATGTTTGAAATATGCCATGTAATATAACATATGACAGTTTTCTTTATTTAACTGAATTATGAACTTTTTCACAATATTCTAATTTGTGATCTAGTAACTTTTCAGTCTAAAACAAAAGGGAATTGCTGTAGAAAAACTAAAGAACTTTCCAATATCAATATTTAAAGGTTCTTATTTCAAAATATATTAAAAACCACTTTTATGAACTCCCTTTTATTCATGATTGCCTTATGTTTATTACTCTCACAAAAATAACAACATATTTTGCTTCATAAGGTGACTCCTTTCAAACAACTTTCTCATTAAAATCAAAACAAATCCGTTAACAGATTTTTAATATCACGACTCTTCATTTAAAATTTTTCCACCAGTTGTACTTGTAGCTCTTCTACCATCACTGCTATCTGCAGGAAGGGTGGGCTCCTCAACTTTGACCCAGCTGAGAAGAACCACCTCAGACTCATGGTGATGAGGTCAGCAGGCACCTGATGCCTTGTCAGTACAATAACACTGAAAGCAGAGGAGAGTTCATGCTTTGGAAAACTAATCTGATTCAATGCAATACATATACAGTGGTTACTAGGTAATAGATCATGATATATTGCGGTACTCTAAGAAAGGTAGTGTGTTGCAGATTTTAAATCTAATCTTACTGTTATATATAAAAATACCCAGTCCCTGTTACATCCACCATCATATCACTGTAATGATAGATTACAGCACTGCTATGTACTGATCAGAGGTTAAATAGAACAAAATAAACCACTGTCTGCCACCAATTTACATGTAAACTCTTCATTCAAATCAGTAGTGTGATTGAGAATTGATACAGTATCACATAACATAATATTGCAATATACAAGTTTATCATCCAGACTTATTATCAGACTTTTTAACATTGCCTTATAGTGAACCCTTGTGATCAAATGTTATTTTGCATATCTATCTACAGTGGTAACCCTACTTACAAGTTTAATCCGTGCAGGAGCTGAGCTCGTTAGCTGGTTTGCTCATTAGCTGGATGCATTTTCCCCATAAGAATGCATGTAAAACTGATTAATCCGTGTCAGCCGGCCAATATACAGTATACTTTAATATGCTAAATAATGTGTTTATATGGGTTTTTTAAAACATAAACATGACGACGACTACACTCGTGTAGGCTGGCCGCTAATGAGAGGGAGACCGACAGTGCTCATGTAGGCTGGCGGCTGCATGGTTACACTTATCATATGAAAAGTAAAAGTTACATTTATCTAACTTTCTTGTTCACTACCTTTTGCTACCTTAGCGTCACTTTCAACAGGCACTTTCACTTTTACTTGACAGCAGTCAAAGGTATTGACTGACCTCTTCTTCTACGATGCACTACGACACGATCTACAACCGCAGCGCCCCTAGTGGTTTGGCATAGTTGAAAAAATGTACGCTACTCGTTAGCTGGAATTTTAGTCGTTACCTGGAACAAAAATATTCCGAGATCTCGACTCGTTACCTGGACTACTCGTTAGTAGGGATGCTTGTAAGTAGGGTTACCACTGTATATGTATTCTTTTAGTAATCAGAACATGGTCGTTCCTCAGTATTAACACTCAGAAATCATGAGAGTAAGCAGATGTAGATGAATCATCGCATTCTTTTAAGGAATGCAGTTCTTAAGTGCCAAAAAAATCTATGACCTGAAGGGGGATGTTTCCTGAAAGGCAGGAGAATGAAAAGCAATGTTGATAGAGTTAGACGACTATGTGAGACGCCTGCGGAGAAAGCTGAAAAGCTTTTTCCTGCTGCATGATGACTAGTGCTCATAACACAGTGGACTAACAGTAGCACTGGAAAGGACATCAGTGATTATGAAGTTAAGGTTATGAGGCACTCTCATCAAGGAGAGGGTCTGAAGTCTGTAGATTTTTCAAAAAGTTATTAGGTTAGAAAAATGTCAACTTTATAATATCACAGCTCTGAATCTTTTAGAGATTTACCTTTTCTACCTCTCTACAGCTCATTTAAACTCATTAACAAGCCTTTCCTCAGTTCAACTGGGTGTGTTTATTAGTATATGTATTAATATACAACCAATTATCTATTATACAACCAAAAGGTTTTGTTACTTTAAAGCAGTAATAGATCAAGTAGAATCAGAAGTGTAGCAATAAGAACTTGAGTAAGTGTGTTTAGCATAGAGTGTAAAGTTTCCTGGGCCCTGTTCTTCTCTACTTGGTCTTCTTTTGGTGTAAATTGAACGGCTAAAGCCAGAAAGTAAGAGTTTTGGATGATACACAGAAAAGCAAAAATATTAATATTGGTAAAATCCATCCGTCCTGTGTCTGTCTGTGCAGAGTGCCAAGGGATACACATTCCTTCTTTAACCAGCATTTAACAAACAAGAAGAATTCAAAGGTAGATCTTCTTAATATCTCAGTTTCTCTGAGACAGCGGGTAAGCATACAAATCTGAGTGACTTTGACAAGGACCAAATTGTGATGGCTACACAACTGAGTTGGAGTGTCTTCAAAATGACTGACAGTGGTCTGAAGACAAAGAAATCACCAACTGGTCACAAGATATTGGGCTCCCAAGAACCCAATTTGAGGGTAACTCAAAGGCAGTTCTACCTGTTCCAAGCCAAAAGAAGGGCAATGGTGGCACAAGTCAATGTTTAATGATGGTTAAAGGAGGAATGTGTAAGAACATGGTGCTCTAAGAGTATGAAAGCGTGTAAACCAGTCAGATGGTGTTAATGTTTGGATCTTTGGTGTACATAAAAGTATTATTTACAGAAAATGGTAAAGTATAAAGAGTTTTTTCATTCTACAAGTATACAATGAGAACTTAAAACTAAATAATGGTACCTACAGTAGTTACCGACAGTAATATCAAATACTACAAAAATGGAAAACATCAGCGTGCCGAGGGCAATGGTAATAGAATTGGATTGAGGACCACTGGGTTAAAAAATTAAATATACAAGTTCTAGTTGAACATAACATCCAAAAAGACGTGATGTTTCCATGATTGTATGATGTTGCTCAGTGTGTTGCAAGCTTATGCAACTTCTTTGAAAAGCTGTGGTTGCTATGGAGAGTCGCTGGGGTTGTTTATGAATGACTGAATGATGTGTGTGTGTGTGTGTGTGTGTGTGTGGGCCTGGCTCTGTCTGCATGTTCGTATGCAGGACACAACAACACAGGAGATGGTCTCCCTTACAATGGCTCAACATCATTCCATTCACTCTCATCCTCCCAACATAGCAACACTAAGAATACCAAGCGTCTCCGCACAGTGGAATGAGGCGACTGCAGGAGTGTTTTTTTAATAAGTTTTTCAGTTTTCTTTTGTATGTGTCTGTCAACTTCTGGATTCTGAGTACTTGGCTCAGGTGAATGATTAGTGTGTGAGTGCGTGTGTACGTGACATGCATGCAGGCATGCACAGGCACAGAAAATTAGTCATGTTGGGAGAATATTTACCCTTTACACTACGCTCTCTCATAAAGGCAGCATGTGCCCACATACCTCCCATCTTTGTGTGTGTATGTGGGAGAGTGTAGCACTCCCCGCACTGTGAACTCACCCTCAGGGCAGGAGTGAAACAGTGGAGCTCTTTATTTTTCACTTATTTATTTATCATTCACAAATGTCATTCAGAGACTGGTACATATAATTTAAAGTAGAATAAAACATGATTCATCTGATTTTATAGCACCAGTCGTAAGGATAGTCCAAAAGGAGATCTTAACATCACAGTAGTTTCTCTGTGCCAGTAATGAGATCACAAGGCAATACAAAGAAAACTAGCTTAAATCTTCTGCTGCTCAGAAATTTCTTCTGAGAAAGACCTCCATAATCTCACATCTTCTCTTGGGTTGTAAAATAAAGTCTGACAATGTGTTCAGATTTGCCAAAACAACAAAACTAATGTGTAGTAAAGAGTCTTTGCTGTGTATCTGGGTCAGAAGTATCTCATGCATCTTGTTTGTTTCATACTGTTTCTAGCAGGGAATGTTAGAAGAATATTCTTTAAGTCTCTGGAGCCATAAAACAGAGAAGGAAATGAAATGAAAATGAAATTAACCTTTATTGTTATTGCACATTGTACTTGTACAATTGCACAATTGGGTTACAGCCCCCCCTCCACTTGGTGCAATTAGAAAGAAAGGAATTAAGAATTAAAACAAGAAAGAATTAAAAGAGCATTAAAAAATAAAATAGTTAAAAAATAATAATAATTTAAAAGCGGTAAACAAATTTAAAAGACCATAACAAATTAAAAATAAATATTTAAATAAATAAATAAATATTTCTTCTGGGTATGGAAATGTAATTTTTACTTTAAATTATACTTAATATTATTTGCAGTAACACTGAAAATGTCTACACTATGAAATAATGTTAAAATATATTTTTAATTGATTTTTTAAATTTCTATCACAGTAATCTCTCGCTGTGATGCACATTCTTGGCATTCTCTCAAGCCATTTCATGAAGTACCAGTCAACGCTATTCATTTCTCTGTAATTGATTGATTTATTTATTTGCAAAATATGTTTAACATAATTAATAATCAACAGTATGCAAATGCTCTATCAATTATCTACATTATTTACATCAAGTCTTATCTTCTTTGTCACTGAATGTTTCAAAAACTGGCACATTTTATGTTGACAGTAACATTTATTTCATTTTAACAATCACAAAATATTTATTTGGAAAATTCTAGAAACTACAAGGAGTTTTGGTTACCTTAAACTGAGATACAGCTTAAGCCCCAGTGGACACCATTTCTGCCATTTCAACTGTGCTCTTCCTTTAAGACAGTGATGTCTGTTGTTGCTGTGTGCAGTGAACATAATCTAACAAAAAATAATAGATTAGTCTGAACGCTTACCTTGAGTTTGTTTATTGCATATCTCTATCTATCTATCTATCTATCTATCTATCTATCTATCTATCTATCTATCTATCTATCTATCTATCTATCTATCTGCAAACTGTTAACGCATTTAATTATGCTTATAAGAAACTTTCATTAATAAGAAACATAATTTGTATGCTTCTTTTAAAAAGGCTTTACAAAGACTTGTATTTTGGCTGTATTGTGTTTAAAATGGCAGATTCTTAAAAACATATGCAGTGTCTGTATCACAGTTTCAGTTTTGTCCTATTACAAAGTAATTCATAAAGATTCCAAGACTATTAGTCTTTGTTATGAAAAACATACATGAACAAATTCACATATCCAAAATATTTGACTGCTACTGTACCAACAAGTTTATCAGTATGAAATCTGCTGTATGACACACCAGGTGCTCTAACCCCCACTCTCCTCACACATTTTCTCTCTTTATCCCCCCTCCTCCCCTTCTACCCTCACTGTGCCTCTCTGAGAGTCTCCTCCCCCTCTGAATATACTATATGAAAACAGGCTTGTGTCAATGTGACACTCATAGCCCAGGTAGTCTCTGGAAACAGGAATACACTACAAGGACAACAGGAGCACTGATAAGAGTGGTGTAGCCTACACTATTGTCTGCACGTTCTGCGAGACATGACAGTGACCTTTACTCTTCATATCACGTCTTGGACTGCTGAGCATTCAGGTAATCAGTTCTCACTAGTTGTGCTCATAGAAATGTGCTGTATGAATGTGCATTTGTTGTGTGAAGATGCTGATTACTTATGCATATGAATAAGATTTGTGTGCAAATATCTGTTTTTAATTTTGCTGTAATACAACTTTAGAAATGGATGAATGTTGTTATAATAATAGACTCACTGAAAACTTGTCCACGTTACTGTAGAGGTACTGTAGCTGTTTTATTGGCATGTTAGCCAGTTAGCCAGAGTCTGTTAGCCAGACTCAAGCTCTCCAGAAACTGACCTTTTGAGAAGTGCTAGAATTTGGCTAACAAAGTGATTAATGGTGACTTAAATTAACATGTACAGGTGATAGAACAGTCTTTATAGGGTCAAATAACACTATATATTAGCACTTTATTGTATCCTGACACAGTATACTACTTCTGTTAGTTTTAACAAAAATAAAAAAAATTAAATTGAGGTAACAAAACACAACTTAACCCCTTATTAAAAAAAATCTTTAAGATTTCACTAACTACTACACAGTAAATATGCCAGTGTTAAATCAACACTATTAGAGTTAAATTAACACTGAGAGTGTTACATTGTGACACCCTCAGTGTTAATTTAACTCTAATAGTGTTGATTTAACACTGACAAATTTACTGTGTAGGACTGGATGTCATTTAAAGATTTTAATTCAGATACAGTTACCTGGGCTTTGATACTGATGCCTGAATCCTGACTTCTGAATAATAGTTTTTCTGATACTTTAAAGACATAAAGTGTAATAGAGTCTGAGCTCATTTTTTGTCATGGACAGTCATACTGTAACACTCCATAAAAGGTCAGTTTCTGATCTTTTAAAGCAATATTTGGGTTGTGGACCACTTTTATTCTAGCATTAACATGTCTGATTCTCTCCCATGACTCTACCATGGCAGTGTGATTGCTATTTGGCCACCACCTAAACAATGTCTGGTCAACAGTGGTTAGAAACTGATTGGTACTATGACTGCCTCATGCAAATTCAACCACAGAATGAAGAGATCTGATGGTAATGAAACAGCTCATAACATATCCAGACTTGAGAGCAGATGTTCCAGGACTGTTCCAGAATTTTTAATAAGTGTTTCAAATGGAGACTTTGACTTCACTACATTTAATGTTAAAGCTGCGTTAGGTTTGGAGACGTCACTGGTGGAAATATGTCATTACATGAAACACGCAGAAGAGATTTGTACAAAAATGTATTAGCATTGTACCTTTTATTTGTACGAATGACTGCAGTGAAAAATGAATACATTTACATTTGAGATCTTTCAATTAACCTGGACCTTCATTTTGAGCATCTGTGAGTAATGTTAACACATAAAGTTAAATAAAGTTGTCTGAAAAGCTTCTGCCAAATGTTTGAATGAATATATACATATTCATATATGCAAATAACATAGTGTGGCTTTATAGCAGCCCAAGAACACTGTGTATTAGCACTAGAGGTGTTAAAATTAATCATATAATCGATTGGGGCAATTCAGCATCAATGTAGTTACAGACCATAATCAATTATAACGTGATGTCATTCATTGTATAAATAATACCAAAAATGGTGGAGATAGGTCGTGAGGTTGAGATTAAAAGCGCACCAAATGTTTTAAAAGCCAAAATATTGACACATTTTTGATTCTACAAGCTGACTGGGAAGCACAAACTGGACAAGTCACATGCGGTGTGCAAAGCCAACCAAATGAAATAATACAGAAAATTAATGTCCCGCATTGTGATGCATTGTGATATCGTATCAAATCGTTGACATGATCATCGTAATCAAATCGAATCGTGAGATCAGTGAAGGTTCACACCTCTAATTAGCACATTATTTTCCCTCTGATTCCTTTTACATAGTACAGCTTTATAACCACTCAGCAAATTAACCCTTTAATACTCAGTTATAATACTTTAAAACATTGTTAGTAACTATTAGGGCTTAAAAAATTCAAGGTGTCAATACAGATGCAAATGAACATTCCTCAGTTTTGATGGCTGATGTTGTGGACCACTTTCAATCTAACAAAGTGAAAATCTCAGCAATACTGAGTGTGTCTGGTACACTCCCATGATGCTGGCAATAGACACATGTGCTGACTCTAACTACTCTGTAATGTTCAATTGTAATTTTTCATTACAAAAAAACTCTGTAATGAAGTAATTTGGTTTGGCGACTTCAAGTACTGAATTACAGCATCCAGGCCTAACAATCCTAGTGCAATTGTACTGGTCACAACATACACTTAAGGGGAAACCACATTTCCTCTGATCTCAGCTTCACTAGATTATATATCATTTTTTTTTTTAATCTTATTTTTTATTTCTATTTTCTGTAATTTTTGAATATATAGATTTTTATATATTGTCTATATATTTTTGACATGTTTCCTCTGTCTTTTTCCTGTGCTGCTGTCACATTGCAAATTTCCCAGCTGTGGGATTAAAAAAGGATTACCTTATCTTATAATAACTACAATGAATTATACAACTACTAATGTGGCACTAATAAGTGTTGTATTTATGAGAGTGATGATGTATAGATCCACATTTGGCGCTTGACCAGAATCACACTGATATTGTTCTTCTTTATATTTCCAGGTTCACCACTGTAAAAGACCTGCACATGAACAGTCTTTGACTTCCTCTGGCTCTGTGAATATGTAATTTCATAGGTCTTGTGTGAGAAAAGAGGTGGAACATCATGTATGGCTTCAGTGATCTTGTACTAACCCTTCCGATTCACCAGAACTCTCTGACCCTGCTGAGGTCAGCATCCGGTCACCACACCCCCCTGGAACAGGAAGCTCCAGTCTCATCAGTTACACTTGGTTTCCAGACTGTATGCTCACAGCCTTTCTGGCACTCTGCCAAGCTGGGTAGCCTTGCAGAGTATGCCTGGACATGCTCCTGCCCTGCAACACAGCCCCTGTGTCCATGCCCTGGCCTGCATGCGGGCCAGGTAGAGGCTTCACGGCCACTTCCTCGCGTCGTTAAGCACAAGCCAAGCTCGATTGTCTTTTCAGACAAGAGCGAATCAATGCACTACAATGAACTCATCAGACCTGACGGTAGACTCTCTATAAATGAGAGTTCAGATGGAGATGCTTCCTCAAGACAGTGTCACAATGATGACAGTAGTGATAATAATGATGGGGTTTCTCTTGAACTGTATAGACGGTTCTTTATCAGCCGCCAACGGAGAGACATAAACAAAGCCAGATTAAAAATGATAGGATTGAAAAGGGGACCTTTTATAAAAACACTCCCAAACTCCATCAACAGTCCTGAGGTGAAGGAAGACGGGGTCAATGTAGAGAAGGTAAGAATTTACTCAAGTCAAATTTCTTTATATTAGGTTTATATATGCAAAGATTTTCACCAGTCCTACCAGTCCTACCAGTCCACTAACTGGCCACTTCATTATGTATTCATGCCTCATTACTACACTCAGCTTCTGCCTCTGACTTCACATTTTCAAGGTAGACCAAAGTACACTGCCTGCACACTGAAGATACTGGGTTTGAGTGTACAGCATTGTAAAGTACTTCTGAATTAAATTCCTTTTTTTTTAAATACATTTTTTGCCAATTTTCTCTATTTCCCAGTGTGGTAGTCACCAATTAACCCATCCCATTAGTGGCTCTCCATCACTTTACACTGTCCCTGACTCTGGGAGGGTGAAGACATGCACAAGCCTCCTCCGTTGCGTGTGATACAGCCACCACCTCTTTTCAAACTACTGCTTGATACACCGTCCCAGGGGAACCAACGCGCTTGAAGGAAAGTGCAGGATCTACAGTTTTGAATGGACCGATCAGTAGACACCTGAGCCAGCAGACATTGCAATGTGTGAGTGATAGGGAGAGTGAGAGCGCCCTGAGAGAGCACGGCCAATTGATGGCAAACAGCATTACCGGGATTCGAGCTCTGTTCATAATGTGAGCGTCTTAGCCTGCTGAGCCACTCGGGGCCCCTTGAATTCCTTTTTGACTGTAGTGAAGTAATGTTAAGTTTTACAGATCAAATTCTTGTAATCACATTACAGTTACTGATTACATAAGAACTACATTACTTATATTTAACAATATTTTTGGATTTGTGTGAGTTGGGATCTAACTGAGGCTATGCTAGGCCCCTCAATTGCAGCCCCTTGATTATTAACTTGTACCTCATGCCTAAGGCACAGATCTCTATATGACACTGCTATACTTAAATTAAGGAATCTGCCTTTTAGCTTATCTCACCATTCACAGCTGATGTGCTCACAAACATGGCATCTAACTTAACCAAATATGTGTGCATACTGCCCCATAGTGTGAGTGTGTTTGTGTGTATTCACTCTGGATGGGTTAAATGCTAACATAAAGTTCTCTACATGGATCAATAAAAAGTAGAAATGCAGTGTGAACACCGGACCTTTCTGCTATTATAAATCTGTGTCCGATTTTTTTATCTTGCTATAACTTATGACTTTAATTCCGTTGGCTTGTTCAGTTGTTTCTAGAGGCTGGTTTCTGGGTGTTCCTACAGCATCAACTGTTCATTTGAACCAAGCTGACCTGATTGTGCACTGTTCAGAGCAGAGCTTATGTTTACTTTGACTGAGTATCTTTGCATCCATTATCTTCCGCTTAATCCTGGTCAGGGTCAAGATGAGTCCCCTACCTCTTCACTGGGTGCAGGACAGGGCATTACACTATTTTAGCTAAACCCAATCTATCGCTGGGCAGTTTCTTTGCACTTTACTATAAATTTGTTTGAGGTTTTATAGAGTAACAGAGAAGTAAAATAATGAGTAATGTGTAATGTGATTACTTTTTCTAGGAAGTAATAAGACTGTATTTCTTTACAATTTTAGAGAAGTAATGGAGGGACTTCAATACTGGTTGAGTGAAATGGCTTAGCATAAAACTGTGGTTATCAGTCCTTGTGCTGTAGTCCTACACTGCAGTACCGTGTTTTAGATCTGAACCAGGTGTATTAGAGCAGAAAACCCAAAGCTGTGTAACACAGTGACAGATCTGGAAACTGCTGGTGTAAATCATATTGTATACGTTGTCATGTTTGTTGGATTCCACTAGAGGACACTACTTGCACACGGTTCTGTGTGCACAATTCACAAGGGACCTGTAAAGGAAATGTTTCTTAACATCAAACCATTACTTTTTTAAAATCCTGCTGGTGTGCAGTCATTGTCATGTGCAGTGTAATGTGGTAAAGGGTGTAGTATTTTAACATTTGCTGTGAGCTTCTGCAGCTTCCAGCCATTTCTCTTGGGAAAGCCCTGGCATTCAACTTCTCCCAGCATGCATTGCAGTGGTGTGTTATTAATTTTGCATGATCTCTCTCACACACTCCCTCTCTCACTTTCTCTCCCCTTCTGTCTCACTCACTCAGTCACTCACTCACGCTCCCTTTCTCTTGCCACCTGCCAGAACAGCTCAGAGATGCCGGCATGCCCCTAAAGGCCTTTATTTATAACTCACATCTTGTGTTTCTAGGTGCAAGTCTGTTTGTGTGCACCACTGTGAGAGGCCCTTAACGTTTGTCCTTTACCATAAAACAGCACTGGACATCAGTCAGATTTGATTCATGAATTATTTTGTGTTGTAAAGAAGTTAAGGCACAATTTACAAATATTTACATACCTTCCACTACGATGGTAAATGTGCACAATTGTCCATGAAATGTTTTGGGGTCCACATTTTGCTTCTTCAGTTTAGAACTGAATGTATCCGGCTAAAGATGCTATAAATACCTAAGTAATATTACATCATTCACCTCAAAAGATTCCCTTAAACCTCATCCACTTCTTAATTAAGGGCTCACAGACTAGTTCCTATAAGACCTGGATGCAGTTTGAGCTGGTTGAGACATTTGGGTGATGTAATTGGAGGGAAACTATAGAGTTGTCAATGTGACTGTTGAGTTATGTTGAGTGTTATTAAGCAACAGTAGCATTAAAGATCTATTTCTAAACTGAAAAACACTGAAAAAAATCATAAAATTGATGGTAAAATACTCTCAATTATAAGTAAAAAGTAAGTAAGTAAAGCTTTATTTATATAGAACTTTTCTAGACTGAAATACTTTACAAATCCATATAAATAGGAAGTAAAACAAGACAATCAAATACAATTAAAATACTACAATAACGATAATACACAAAATAAACTAACAATGCTAAAATACTCAAATATAAACACCAGCTTATACCATACAAGAGACTATTTAATTTTTACTATTTTATTTTTAAAAACCTGAATTATTAATTCAGTTTTAATGAATAATTATGACAATGTACATAGTATTACAAAATCATTTTTTAGCAACTGTAAATTTTATATTCAAGCACTGTTTTGCTGCTGTGAATAAAACAGATATACACTGTAAAACTCATAGTATTTACAGTAAAATATGTGGTTGTTAGTAGAGTCCTACTATTATATTCTGTGCCACTGTGGGAGGAAAGTGGAAACCCACACAGACATGGAGAGAACATGTAAACTATACCTAGATGGGGACTCAAATCTGAGACCACAGTATTGAGAGTCAAGCATGCTAACCACCAGGCCATCATGCTGCCCCTACTAATAGCATTAGAACTGTTGGATTTACAGTAAAGGGTGGAGTTTGATTCCACACTTTACCATATACATTTTACAGTGAGGCTAAATTGGGACTCATTGGGGCATTCAAGTATTAAAAAAGATTTCTGGGTAAACCATTTATGTGAACAATCTGATTCTGAGCATTTGTTCTGATGTTTTAAATCATTTTTGTATGCTCTGATTATAATGATTTGCTTTACAGTAAAATATCAAAATGAATGAGTGTTAAAAACCTGGGATGGTACATTAGCTTATATTTAATTAGGTCACTTGAATAATGTTCAGCATCAGCTAATAATGGATTAATTTCTTACATTGAATAAAAGCTACACCATGATGCTATTTTCAGTTTCTTTGATCTACAGTCATGGAATGTTATATAGGTTTGTTTTGACCTTGTAGCCCAAGGAGTAAAAGACAGGGTTTCGTCTCTCTTTGTCCTTTCAGCAGAGAGATCTCATGTGAAAGTCATGTTGGGATAGTAAGTAATAGATCATAAATCATTCAGAATTGTTAGTTGGGGTTAACTAGAATAAAGACGAGCTACTAAAAGGTCTGCTAAAAGTGGCGCTGAACTGAATGTGAGCTTTGGTTGTCAGTGCTGTGGAGATCTATATCTGTCGCTGAGATGCTTTTCCCAGGCTTTGGTGAATCCTGGACTTAAAATGGCATTCTGAGGCTTTTCCTTTGCTCTTAGAATGTGGTCCAAGACTGAGCTGAAAAGTGGCCCATTATCTCTCAGTGCCAGAGCTCTATCTGTACTGTGGCATGTGTTTTTGACTGACTGCAGATGAGTTGTAGGAGTCATTGTATATTATAATGTCATTTACAGCAAGACGCTTAGAATATTCTTCAGACTTAGATATGAAGGCTTCAAGTCATCTGAACTCCAGCTCTGTTGGTTTTACTGGCAGGAAGGGCTGCATCTGACACTGCTATTGGCAATGGTGACAAACTGTGAATGCCATTATTGTATGAAGGGAAAGAGAAATGACGTTAATGCAGCTGTGTGTGTGTGTGTGTGTGTGTGTGTTTGTGTGTGTGTGTGTGTGTGTGTGTGTGTGTGTGTGTTTATGAGAGCGAGTGACAGAATGAGAATGAGAGGAGGAGAGAGAGACAGAAAGAGAATGAAAGAGATAGGGAAAATGAGAGAGCAAAAGAGAGGGAAAGAGAGAAGAAGATAGGAAGAGAGAGGTAGAGACAGAAAGAGAGAGATAGGGAGATACAAAGAGAGGGAAAGAGAAAAAGAGGGAGACACAGAGAAAGAAAAAGGGAGAGAGAGAATGAAAGAGAGAAGAGAAGGAGAGAGAGAAAGAAATGGAAAGAGAGAGACAGAAAGAGAGGCAGAGAGAGAAAGAGACTGAAAGAGAGAAAGATAGGGATAGAGAGGAAGAGAGAGAGAGGGAGACAACAAGAGAGAAAAAAAGAGGGCAAGAGAGAGGAAAAGAGAAAGAGAGGGAGAGACAAAGAGGGAAAGAGAGGGAGAGACAAAGAGAGGGAAAGAGAGAAAGGGGAGAGAGAGAATGCAAGAGGGAAAGAGATGGAAAGAGGGATAGAGAGGTAGAGACAGAAAGAGAGAGAGAGGGAGAGACAAAGAGAGGAAGAGACAGAGAAAGAAAAAGAGAGAGAGAGAATGAAAGCGAGAAAGATGGCGAGAGAGAAAGAGACTGAAAGAGAGAAAGATAGGGATAGAGAGGAAGAGAGAGAGGGAGACAACGAGAGAGAAAAAAAGAGGGCAAGAGAGAGGAAAAGAGACAGAAAGAGAGGGAGAGCCAAAGAGGGAAAGAGAGAAAGAGTGGGAGAGACAAAGAGAGAAAGGGGAAAGAGAAAAGGACAGAATGAAAGAGATGGAAAGAGAGAGATAGAGAGAGGTAGAGACAAAAAGAGAGAGAGAGAGGTAGAGACAAAGAGAGAGAAAGAGAGGGAGAGACAGAGAAAGAAAAAGAGAGAGAGAGAGAATGAAAGAGAGAAAGAGAAGGAGAGAGAGAAAGAGATGGAGAGAGAGAAAGAGACAAAGAGAGAAAGATGCGGAGGGAGAGGAAGAGAGAGAGGGAAACAACGAGAGAAAAAAGGGTGAGAGAGAGAGGAAAAAGAGACAGAGAGAGGGAGAGACAAAGAGGGAAAGACAGAAAGAGAGTGAGAGACAAAGAGAGAAAGAGGGGAGAGAGAGAATGAAAGAGAGAAGAAGAGAGTGAAAGAGATGGAAAGAGAGGGAGAGAGAGGTAGAGACAGAAAGAGAGGGAGAGAAAGAAAGAGATGGAAAGAGAGAAAATAGGGAGAGATAGAGACAGAAAGAGAGGGAGAGAGAAAGAGGGAGAGGGAAAGACTTTTGACTGTTATTTGACCATCATTTAGAAAATATGTACACACACAAAAGGCCATAAACAGTTCAAAAACTGCTCAACATTCCATTTTCAAATCAGAAATATTATCTTAATTGTTATTCCACTAAGGCTTTGATCAGTCCTCCTCTTCAAACTCTAATAACTCAGATAACCAGCCCTAAGCCCAGAAGTCCAAAAACAGTCAGGAAAGAAACACATGAAATAGTTGGCTTGAAAGGGAGAAATAAGGTCATTTTAAGTCTCTGTAGGTTCACTCTTAACATCAGGGATCCATACAGGCTCAGTCAGTTCAGGAGCTGAGCAAATACCTTTGTGCTATGCTTTGTGTTTTGGTTCTCTTGACTGTCTCCGGCTCCTGGACGTCAGTCTCAGCCTCACAGGGGTCTCTTTGAGCTGCTTCTTGAAGAAATTCCCCAATCCACCCCCAGTAATGGCAACAATTAGGAAAAAAAGAACTTCCATTTACTGCCTGGCGACGAAGCCACTTCCTGCTAGTTTATGACCCCAGATTTGCA
This sequence comes from Crenuchus spilurus, assembly GCA_036984385.1. Taxonomy (NCBI): domain Eukaryota; kingdom Metazoa; phylum Chordata; class Actinopteri; order Characiformes; family Crenuchidae; genus Crenuchus; species Crenuchus spilurus. The sequence goes on along the minus strand of BRDA01034055.1, from coordinate 25,016 downwards.
GTCTCCTAAACACAGCTCCAGTGTGTGTGTGAGCCGGGGAGCTATTTTTACCCACTGGAGGCTGGGAGAAAGTGCAGCATGCATGGACTGATGGAATTTCTTCAGCTATGAATGCCACAGAGTGTCACACACAGACACACAAACAGACCCTCACTGACACACATGAGTGCAAGCATGTATAGACACACACACACACACACACACAATATACTCACAAACACTGAAGAGGTTTTAACATTCATACAATGTTGATGAGACTCTGTGCTAACCTCAGTGTAGGTAATAATTTATTGACATTATATATAGAACTGAAGATTGTAGAGCAGTTCAGTGATAAATATAAGCTGGGTTAGCACTTTATTGAGTACAAACTTAACATTAACATGTTTTTTTCTGTCAATTTCAGTTTAATTATCTACTAGTGCATCTCCAAAAATTTGAATATTGTGGAAAACATTAATTTGCCTTCATAATTGAATTCAAAAATGTAAAATATGTAATGTGTGTAATGACTACTTTTGTTTTTCTGTTGATCATGTTTGAAACCAACTCAAACTGAAATATTCTAATAATTTGAGATTCTGGATTTTCATGAGTTATAAGTCTGATCAACAGTAAATAAAGGCTTAAAATATGTCACATGTGTTTTTCACAATATTCTCATATTTTGATGCGACACTGAATGCTAATCACATACATTAATAGAAACACCTTAACTTGTATTCACTTTCCACTTTATGAGATGAACATACCTGATATATACACTACTGCTCAAAAGTTTGGGTAACAATAAACAAATAAACAAATAAATAAATAAATACATTATTATTATTATTATTATTATTAATATTAATAATAATAATAATAATAACAGCAACAACAGCAATAATAATAATAATAATAATTTATTTATTTATTTGTTTGTTTATTTTTCTAGACTATAATAAAGTCCACAAATGCTGCTGCTCCAGATACTCAGTCTTCTATGGTAGAAAGGTGAGGTAGGACAGTGTCACTGTGTTTAGTTCACAAGTTGTTGATGGTGAGTTTAGAAGCTTTACTACAGCTGTTTAATCTCCACCAGAAGTTTAACACACTGTGTGACAGACATCACTGGACATGACTCTGTCCTACCTCACTCTTCTAACATAAACGTTTGAGTATCTGATGCAGCAGAATTTGTGGATTTTATCATCAAATTAAAACAAAAACACACAGAAATAAAAGTCCAGGTTGTCACAGATGTTCAGTTTAATGTGTGATCCCAAACTTTTGAGCGGTAGTGTATGTTATAGGCAGATATAGGCAGCCGTGGCCTGGTGGTTAGAGAACTGGGCTTGTGATCTGAAGGTTGCCGGTTCGATTCCCAGATCCAACAGGACTGAAGTGCCTTTGAGCAAGGCAACTAACCTCTAGCTGCTCCCCGGGCGCTGTGACTAGGTGCCGGGCACTGCCCCCTAGTGTATGTTCACTAGTGTGTAAATAAGTGTGTAAAAAGCACAAGGATCAAAACAGAAATCTAAAAAATAAAAAAATCTAATGTTGTTACAGACTCTGGCCCATCAGTTGTTCACTCTCTGCAGCAGCTGTTATTGATCTGTTTCTGAGCACACAACAGGACTGCTGTTCATCAGGTATTAGAGTTGTGGACCATTATCAGTACAGCAATGCCACTGATATGTCACATACTCTTGTCTTGCAGTTATATAAAGTATACCTTTGTATGTATATGTGGTCAGAAACTACCCTGAGGAAATTTGTATTCCTCAAATTGTGCTCTTTACAATCTCTAATCTAACATCTCTTAGCAGAAATGAGACAAAAAGGAGACACGAGAGACCTCTGTGTCAGATAAATGTAATATGTATTTACAGCATCAGAACTGAGAAGACGGTCTTAGTCCTAAGTCAGTTAATTTTGAGATCCTGCCCTGCCTCAGTAAAACCCTTCCTCACCTCAGACCTGCAGTTCACTGATTCAAACAGAACCTTCTGCACCTGCAGTCACAAGGACCTTGTGAGTAATGCTTTTGAGATATTAACCTGTTTATGCTGAAATATTTATAAGTACGATAAGGAAGCTGACTTTGAATTTTATTCTATTTGATCAAAATAGCCAAAAATTTAGACAAAAATTGACAAGAACAACTGTAGTATATAAAATGTTTAAATTCCAGTATGGGCATAAATGGCTCTTCATTAAATAGTTAAACCCCCTTAGTAAAGCTCACTGGTTCTCTGCCATGGTCCTGGAGACCCCCTGCCCTGCACATTTTTGCATTTTTCTGTTTAAATACACCCTTTATTACAAAACCACCTCATTAGCTGGATGTGTTTGGAGTGCAGAATACACTAAAACAATCAGGGCAGGGGGTGTTCCAGGACCAGGGTTGGGAACCACTGGTAAAGACAGTTCATAGAGGTGTTCGTTAAGCCCTAATAAACAATGACAGCAACAAACATGGCTGTGGGAAAAGCTGCTGCATTGCTGTAAGATGTGCTATGGATCTTTCACAGGCTTTAATATGAAGCTAGGTAGCATCTCACTGATGGCTTCCTAAGTGAATCCATTTTGCTGACAGAAACACATAAATATTTCCCCCAACACCAGTTCAGCATATTTATCAGCAGGCAGTATGTGGGCCCTGGAATGCATTTCCATGCTTGACTCCATTCCCTCTAATGAATTTGGGTTTGTATTAATTAAGGATAATTGTTTTTGAGAAACCTGTTGTTAGTGTTCCATAATAAAACCCTTTTTGTTAATTTGGTTGGCAGCCTGTGCCATCTGGTTTGCAGCTGAAAGCTCTGCTATTTCTGCTCAGAGAAAAAGCTAATGTGGCCTGTGTGCTGCCAATCTGGCAACCAAACCCTGCACAGAGTCTTTAAGTTGTAGGTTGGTGAACCAGAGAGTTTTTTAACTGTGGTCATTGCTAGCTTGAGCAATGCGGCTTCCACATTGAAGTCTGTGAATGATCCCCAGTACAGTCTTACACCACAAATGTAAAATCTATCATTCACTAAAAAGATAAAACACGTCCACACAGAGAATGAAATGCTGTCTCTAACAAAGATAACTCGCTGCATATTTTGAGAATAATGAAAAGCTTTGGTCAGATGATACTGAATAAGGCAGCATTCTCATATCCCACACTACAAAAACAACAAGGTGAAACAATTTTTACTTATTTAAGTAATTTTAGTAAAAATATCTCAGTATGTTATATTGGCAGATAATATTAACCCTTTGGAGTCGGTGGACCAGCCTGCTGGAGTAAAACATGAAATTCTGCATAAACACTTAACAGCATAACTCTGCGAGATTTTATTCTAGAAACAAAACAAAACATATCCCGGATCTACTTAAAAAAAAAATAAATAAATAAAATATATATATATATATATATATATATATATATATATATATATATATATATATATATATATATATATATATAT
>BRDA01034055.1:0-21523 GCA_036984385.1 Crenuchus spilurus | reverse complement strand
TTTTTTTTTTTTTTTTTTTTTTAAGTAGATCCGGGGTATGTTTTGTTTTGTTTCTAGAATAAAATCTCGCAGAGTTATATATATATATATATATCTTGTTTCTAAACATATTTTAAGATTCTTGTTAGAGAAGCTTAAATAAGCAGAGACAAGTCTGTGAGAACGACTCAGACAGCTGTGCATATTTTCCCGCCAAAAGATGGTCTCTGTCATTCATATGATAATGACATGGTAATTTCAGACATTCCATTGGTGAGTTCTAGCAGCCTTGGAATGTGGATGTGAACAAAGACCTCTCACCTTAGTTGATCCTGAACAAAAGACCTCTCAACTGATTGTTCACACCTATCCCAGTATATTCAATGTAGGGTTGGTGGTTGAGGAAAACAGAGTGTCACCTCACATTTGTTAGGCTTTAGAAATAAAACCACATAGAATTTCTAAAAGCTATAATGACCAGTGTGTTTATTCAGTTCTGAGCTCAAAAGTCTTGGCTAGAAATGTTTACAGAGTGTTTTCACACTATATCAGCACATCTGGGTATAGGTTTTTGGATGTTTAGAGCAGATTTAATTACAATATAGATTTATGACACCCTTACTGTTTTGACACTGTTGTTGCTGAATTTGCGCTGAACAAAAGGCTGCGTAACACTATGGAAAATAATAATTTTATATGTGTGTATTTTGTGAAAAACTTGAGGCATGTTGGACTACATCAGAGTGTCTGAAATACCCTCAGACTCCAGAGTTAAATGTTTAAAGCATTTACAGGCAACATTATCTGCCAAAGTAATGATTTAATTTGAGATCATTTTACCATTAAAGTTACTCAAAACAACTAAGCAACTATTATCTTATACTACACTATTATCACATCTTACATTCTCAAACTGGGAAATAGTAGATATTTCAATGAAATTTAAAATGGATTCTCTTACTAAGATAAAACATTTCATAGTTAGAATCATGGATGAGTAGAGCACGGTAGTATTATGACATCCCACTGTTCAGTAACATTGTTCAGTTAGATTGAGGGCGGTGTTATAATAAGCATTTCCATTTATGCTTACTTGTGTGGTATATTCATGCCACACTTGCCTTTTACAGTGTCAAAACCGCTCATAAATCCATACAACCTCATTCCTACTCCTGCCTTGGGATTTCTGTAAATGGATACCAGGGAAGACCACCCACAACTTTTTAGCATTGAGCACTGTATAGCGTGGGATGATGGTACAGGGTTGAGACCCCTCTTATTTGTCTGTGCCTCTGGAGATGATGATGCTTGTTGTGGTGTTCTGAAAGTGTGAGTAGCAGTGTGAGGACACCCAGTCCGGGCCCGATCCCAGCCTGACATTCCTCGCAAGCCAAGAAGGAGCTTGGGAGACAGGCGGCCATTATGTAGAGGGTAAGGGGTGCCTGGGGCCGGGTGAAGGAGACGAAGGGGACTTAAGGGGTGCTCAAAAGAGAAAGCATGTTTTGAACCCTTCCCTCGCCCTCCAGAACTCTTCACTGGACCCATGCAACACAAATAGCAGGCTTACATCACTTTCTGAATTGGCTTTAGTGGACAAGAGAACAAAAGTGAGCTTTTTCATTGAGGGTGTTCCTTCCCTCCTCTAGCAGTGTGTTACGTCTGTGTTCCAGTGGGGCACTTTGTTGTAGTCCACAATCGAGGAGTCGGAACAACACAGCAGCAGCCAGAGGAAAGCAACCAGAGAGATGATGAAGATGATGGATTTGGGCTTGCTAAGGAACAACCAGAAGTGTAACAGTAATGGTATCCTGTCTTTCGTTTTCTTTCAGATGGTCTGACAGGTGGACAGGCAGGCAGATATGATGGAAAATGACTGATAGGAGAATGTCCTCATTACTGATTTCCTTATGCTAAGCTTACATTCAATGCTACTAATTGTGCTTGGCATGTTTAATAGAGTGCAACAGCAAACAGTGACCTGGGCTGAGATGTCTTCTCCAGCTCACCACTGTGCTTGTTTTTCTCAGGATTTTACCCTAAAACCAGCTGGGGATGGAACTGAAGGTCAGAACTGTCATCTAACAAGAGGTCCAAACCGCCTAGAATGTAAGATCTCATCCAGTATGGACAACAAGGCTCATCTGACTCACAGTAAGGTAAGGTGACATCCCCCACAATGTCATGTGACTTTCTATATATGCTTTTAGATACATTAAATAATGTAAGGCCTAAAGTATTTACAATGTGAATGTTAAACAGTTATATCCTAAAGTAAGTGGAAATAAAAAATGTCATAAATCTAGAAATTCTGTAAATTTAAAAGTGAACTGAGAGTCAATTCAGCGCATGTTTATTTCAGTATACAGTTCTGGATTGATCTCATCAACACCATGGCAGAGGACATTAATGTAACACAGTAACACAAATGTCCTTTTTGAGAAATGTTTTAACATAAGATGCACTGGATAGTTGTTCTGTATTGATTTTGACTTGTTCTGTTGATTCTATCAGTCCTAGTTGACATCCTGTTAAAGTTTTGCTTCCCTACAGCTTCTAGGCCTTAAAATAAGAAAAAAAAGCATTAAGCATTAAAGTTTGAAACATATACATCCTCTATCAGGGCTTGATGGTGGTGCAGTGTTGAGGGTAGAAGAGGAGTGACTGGATTCATTTCTGGACAGGAGCTTATATGATGCAAGCTCACCTTTGGTGATATATGATTAGCTAGCTGGATAGCTTTTTTTCCAGACAACAACCACAGTACCGTTTCTTACCTCTTTTGTACTAAGTGGTGAATGTCAATGCCCCTGACAGTGTGGCCCTGCTCTTCTGCACTGGAACAGAATGATGCAATCAGATAATACAATGGAGTAACTGTGCTGAAGGCTGGTTGAGCTTGTGAACACTTGTCATTGTAGTTCATCCCCAAGGGACCCCAAGCTGCATAACATGAACAAAACACTGGAATTGTGATTATTTGCTGTATTTTGTGATTATGATGTTTATTGTACTATATGCACAGACAAGTTATTAATGTAACTTGGTAAACGATTGGCCTTTACTTTGGCCAAAAATGAATTATTTTTGTTAGATAATATAAACGTATTGTTTTGTCAAAACACCCACATCTGGAATGATGAGTAATGGTCACAAGATGTTCACAGCAAACAGGAACAAACATGGTGATGATTTAAAGGATGATTTACATATTAATGTCTTCTGTGATATCAGTATTGTTGAGAACAGTACTGCAATAATTAAACATTAAAAATAACCATGATAGCAATGATGATTTGGCTCAAACCTGAGCAACAGCCAGAATCTAGTACATCTTGCACGTTCATTGAAAAAATAATCTATACCTAGTTAGTTAACTAGAATTTTAAACTAAGTCTAGTTACTAAACAAAAAAATAATCTAATCCTAGTTACTAAACTAGAATTTTAAACTAGGTCTAGTTACTAAACTAGAATTTTAAACTAAGTCTAGTTACTAAACATAAAAATAATCTATACCTAGTTACTTAACTAGAATTTTAAACTAGGTCTAGTTACTAAACTAGAATTCAAGGATCAAGGAGCTTTTATTGTCAATCACATCTCATGTAGTACATGAGGTGGAACAAAATTATATACTTAATGTCCCAGCTACACCCTAGAGACAATATAAAAATAAAAATAAAAATCTTATGTATAAATATATACACACACTAACTAAATATACACAATCTAACTAAATATAAAACAATTGTAAACTAGGTCTAGTTAGTAAACTAGAAAATTTGTCTTGGCCTAGTTGCCAAACAAGAATTTTAAACTTGGTCTATTTGGTAAACTAGAAAATTAATTTAGTTCTAGATGCTAAACTAGGATTTTAAACTAGATGTAGTTAATAAACTAGTCTTGGCCTAGTTACTAAACTAGAATTTTAATCTAGGCCTACTTGCTTAACCTGAATATTAAATTTGGTACATGTCAAGGTTTGGAGTTGCTAAGTATGCTACATGTCTTATAAGGTGATTATGTTTATTAAATGAAAAGCAAGGCATGAGTGAAACAAGAAACCATCAATCTTCAGGAAACAGGAAAACCCAAGGACAGACTAATTTGCGACTATTAATGACTAATAAATGAAAGGAGAACATATAACCAACGTAATTAAAGTGCTAATGACTGTGCAGGGCTGGAGAATGAGATAGAGGTGCAGGGTAGGTTGGGAGAACAGAGAGGAGACAAGGAAGCATGTGGAGAATGAAAACAAACAGAAACCACGTGAAGAAATGAACCCAGAAGAGACAGAGCATGACAGTATAATTGCTAAACTCAAATTTCTAACTAGGCTTATTTGTTATACTAGCATTGTAAAATAAGTCTAGTTGTTAAGCTTGTGTTTGAGTGGAGGGTCATTTGTCATCTCCCATAACTCTAACAGGCAGTACTGAATTGTAATAAGAATGATCATCACAATCCTTAGAGTTATTAATATATTAATATTTGTATTATTATGGTAAATATTGATTATATATACAGAGAATTGTATTGTTCGATCCAGCAGGACTGAATCAATGGGATACAAATGTTTTGGTTCTGATAACTGTGGTTTTGGTTCATTCCATGTGGCATCTGGACCACCAGTAAATGCCTGCCATGTGTGGTTCAAATCAATGTTGCTATCAGGGAAACTGTGCAACCATATGCTGTGTCTAGGCAAAAGCTCTCCACCTAGACAATAAATAATTTTGAGCTGCAGTGTTTGTATTGTAGATGTTTCTCCATATATGCTAGGGTTGTTGTACCACTTCAGTGTGTTCTATGATAAGGACAGTGTGAAATTGCCCAGGAGACCTTGAGCTTTTGCTGTTTTGGAAGATACACCAATACCCACAGAATTAACTATGTTTGCATTCAACCGTATGGCCTTGAATCATTCTTTCCCATGTCATTCTATTTGTTTGATTTTCAGTGGGTGCACAGGTGTGCTGTATGCTTTGTGTACCATGTGTATGTGTACAGCTTCTCTTTTACTGCACGCTCTATGTCTGTACATGTGCATTTTCCATTAACTGTGTTAAACTATACTTAATGGCCACCTGTAGACATGTTTAAATGATTGTAAAATAATGCTAATATTCTTCCATAGAAAACTTATAGAATTTTAAATACAATTATTATCCGTATGAAACAGGAATGCATCTGTATGCGTATATACAAACTGATGGATTGCAGTGTTTTTTTTTCTCCAAACATATTGCTTCAAATTTAAACCAAAAAGATCTATTTTGGCTATTTTGATTTCTGGCTTGCCCATGTGATCTTTTGCAAACTGCTAACTGCTAGCAAAGAGATGAGCAGCAATTTCTTTTTGGAGAGCAGTGACTTTCTCCTTGCAACCCTGCCATGCACACCATTGTTGTTCAGTGTTTTCCTGATGGTGGACTCATGAACATTAACATTACCCAATGTGAGAGAGGCCTTCAGTTGTTTAGAAGTTACCCTGGGGTTCTTTGTGACTTCATTGACTATTACACGCCTTGCTCTGGGTATGATCTTTGTTGGCCGACCACTCCTGAGGAGGGTAACAATGGTTTTGAATTTCCTCCATTTGTACACAGTCTGACAGTGGATTGGTGGAGTCCAAACTCTTTAGAGATGCTTTTGTAACCTTTTAAACTTCCAAAAATGTATTGTGAAGATCAGACTTTGCCAGATCCCCATTCTTTAAATAAAACAGGGCATCTACTCACACCTGATTCAAATTTCCTCAAATAATATCCTTTATAATTAAAAGATGAAGTTTAATATGTTTGTCTAATTTGTTTGATTTGGTTCTCTTTATCTGCTTTTAAAACTTTTAAGGTTTTAGGTCAAATTTATGCAGAATTATATAAAATTCCTAAATGTTTGCAAATGTTCAAGCATCACTGTAGCTATAGCCATTCATTCATGCATCCACCCATAAATCCATACATATATATGTTCATCCATTTGTCCATTCGTCCCTCCTTCCAAATGTAAAACTCATGTATGTTGTTGTATTATTGTTTAAAGCACTCTTTTCTTTTGTCTGGGTCAGTATGTGATACTTATTGTGATCTTTTAACTTAGCTGAGTGCACACCAGAGATCACACATGGTGCTCAATAGCACCCCTTGTGATGCCTTGTGATATTTCTTAAACGTGTGAGTCTCATGCTGGTGTAGGTCAGGCTGTTTTCCTGGCAGTAAAAATGTAATACACAGGAACAAGATGACTGGAATTCTTTCTTTATGCCTACAAAAAGCCACAGACCAGTTTATGTTCAAAAATACAATGTTCTCTCTTTTCTTTGGACATACTTTGGTCAAAGCAGCTAAAGTGTTGCATTCTCAGAAAATAAAGGTGTAGTACTGGGTCAGTACCTTTTCTTTCACTGAGGACGACATGTTTAGTTAAGAACATAGTTGTATCAGATTCTGCTGTAATTTTTTAATGCATTGACTTCACTCACACTTTCCAGACGTTTACATTTTACTGCTTAAACACTTAGATACACATTTTCTCCTGGAAAAAAGAATGTAGTTAACATTGAAGGTAAACATTTGGAACTTAAAGACCATGTTGGTCGTTTAAGGGAATATTTACCATATTGTCTTGTTGGGCAAAAATGTACCCACGTAATACTGTTGGATCTGTGTATATTGTGGTGAAGACGTTATGGAGACTGAGCTGGAGAGATCTGAGAGGAACATTTACCTCAGATTAAGCATGTCAAGGTGCAACGCTAAGATTAGTATCACATCACACAAAGCCAAGTGGATATGCCTCATTGAGAAGCACAGTTGAATTCTTTTTTGGACCAATTTGAATGCCCTGTTGCTTTTTAGCTGTTTCTCAAAGACCAGTGAGATGTTTGATGTTTGATATAAATCAAAGGAAATGCTCAGTAAAGAAATGAGCATGTATTCATCGTTTAAATGTTTAATTGTTAATCTGTACTTTTCACAGCATTGTCCACCACATTGTTCCATATACCATGTCCTGGAGAGGAGGGGTCACAGTGCATGTATGTGTGCTTGTATGGATGTATGTGGTGGAGTTTTAGGCCATGGGATCAAACCTGGCCTCTGTATCTAGGGTTTATTTTTCCTTCAGCTGTGACTGATAAAACGCAGCTGTCCAAATGTGCATCTGAGCAGCATGTAAGCCATACAAGGGCCTGGCGTGGACACCCTGGCTCTCAGTCCAGCCATCTGCAAGCAAACAGATCAAACCAGGCTGCTGTGCTCCCCCGCTGCTGGGGTTGAGAAAACAGCTGGGGTGGATGCGCATGACCAGGTCACGGTGCGCTCCTGGACTGACACACTTAAAGGACTCCATTATTCCCCTTGGGCTGCGTAAACATAACGAAGAAATTAGTTAATTCAATTGGATGGAGAGCTGCAAGTCATCCAGCCTGGTGATCCACATTTTTTGGCAGTCCTTTGGCTGCCTAACTGGAGACCACAGAAGGTTTCTAAAAGCAGATGCATGGAGTGTGAGCAGATTATGGTTCACAAGCCTTCCAGATGTCGTAGAAGTAGAGGAGCTATGAGACATGACTACAGTGGATAGTTACATCTGTTTGTGGTGAAAAAAGGTACCATCAGCTTCACAGAGTGATTTTAATGTTCTGCTGAACTTTTTGGTAGAGCACTTTTGAGTCACTGTATCTTATTTGTAGAAGGCGTTAAACTTATCTCAGACTTCAAAGTGCCATCTCTACCAGCTGGTAGAGGTATGATTGGCTAAAACATCTACTAGAAGTCACTAAATTTGCAAAAAAAAATTGTCTGAAAGCAAACCAGCAATACTTTGCAGCATACAAAATTTATAGTGTGAGGACATTAGGACGTTATATATTAGTTGTACACAATCTATATATATATATATATATATATATATATATATATATATATATATTTAAAGTTTTTTTTTATTATATATATATATATATATATATATATATATAATAAAAAAAAACTAACTTTTTAAAGTCCTTACTGTATATAAATAAATAAATAAATTATATATATTATATATATATATTTATTTATTTATTTATTTATTTATATACATACAGTAAGGACTTTAAAGAGTTCGTTTTTTTTTCAGTTTTCTGCTCATTTCAACCCACATTTATTGAATTAGCCAAGACATGTTTTGATACTAAATGTTGCTTCTTTAATCTAGATCTGTAGATGTGAAACTAATGTTGCTATCAAAGCCTAGAACTCAGTATTCACCTTTATAGCCCAGTTGTGTCAGTCAAAATCCAAAAGGCTGTCAAACTCCTTCCAGATCTTATTTAAGGTCGCACAGACTTTTTGGTGTAATTTAGGACACAGTATGACTGGGAAGTTACAACATCAATTAAAGCTGAATACTGCGTCCCTACATAAACACCATAGAGAAGGAAATCCTGCTTGTAGTTTTAGTGATAATGACTGTCATAAATATAAAGAAATCTCATCCAAGATAAGTTTACTAGCAGCCCTGCTGCTGTCTGCAGTTCATTTTATAGTTAACAGTAAATCATAAACCACATTGGCTAGTCTCTTTGACCTTAATTTAGATCTGGATGCAGTTTGAGCAGTTTTGGTGATGGATTTTGATATTTAGGTGTCTACTGCACTCTCAAGAAGAATATCTATTGACTATATCTGGGTTAAGTGAAAAAATATAAAAATATGATTTCTGGGTGAACTTTAATTTTCCTTTAATGGAAGATTATGGAGACTTCTACACCAGACGCATTGTGCAAATTGCAAGCTTAAAGCATTCACTTGCTGTAAGCTATGTTCATTAATTAGGGCGGTACGGTGGCTTAGTGGTTAGCACATTCGCCTCTCAGCGCTGAGGTCTTGGGCTTGAGTCTGAGCAGAGTTTCTATGTTCTCCCTGTGTCTGCGTGGGTTTCCTCCGGGTACTCCGGTTTCCTCCCACAGTCCAAAAACATGGAGATCAGTTGAATTGGCTACTCTAAAAAAATTACCCTGGTGTGTGTATGAATGTGTATGTATATATGCCCAGATATGGTTGGCACTCTATCCTGGGTGATTCCCCCTAGTGCTCGATGCAGTCCTCCAGGTGGACAGTCACTACCGGTTGAGAATATGCTGTGCGTGACTGGCTGCTGCTTCTCGTGGTGTGTGTGGTTGAGTGTGTGTAAATGGAGTGTGTTGATTGTAAAGCGTCCTTGGGTATCTTGAAAGGCGCTATATAAGTGTAATGTTCATTCATTCATTAATGATAATAATAGTTTATATCATTTAAATAGTTATCAAATATATTATGTTGCTTTTGCCACAACAGCGTATATAAATTTAATGGTTAACTTTCATTGTTATCTACATTAATCTTGTAGGCCTAAAAAAATCTAACTCGCTGATCAGCTATAATATCAATGTCCATTTTATCAGCTCCACTGCCAATATAGGTGCACTTTGTAGTTCTACAATTACAGACTGTAGTCCATCTGTTTCTCTGTATACGTTGTTATTCATTCTGTTCTCCTGGTCAGGACCACCACAGAGCAGGTATTATTTGGGTGGTGGATCATTCTCAGCAATACAGATAAAAATTTTGCCAAACTATTAAATTTTACAGATTTAACAAGAAGTTATGAACACAGAGTGTTGTTCTGTTTGCTAGAATAGCATTGACTCATCAGTGAAAAATTGAGAAGCCCTAGTAAAACAGATTCCTCACTGAATAAACTTTTCTCTTGTTTGCATGGCTCAGTCTTGAATAATGTTTTCGTTTGTGTATTGTTGGAAGGATGTTGTTTCCTGTAGGGCATGCTTATGTGGAACTGAAGTAGAGTCATGTACTGGGCTTATATCTAGGTCACATCGGAGGCACAGTTAACCAACAGAATGTCCTTCATCCTTCTCCGAACTAGAGCAGTGCACAGACGCTCCTGAGAATAGCAGAGAATGAGATGCAGCTCAGGCCCAAAAATAAACTCTCACTTCCCCATAACGTCAGTGTTTTCAGAGCTGGAACTTAACCCCCCTCTTTTAAGGAGAACATTTAAGGTGTTAAAATAAGTTACATAAGTTAGATGTCTAACAGGAAAGTGTACATAGATGAGGGAGGTTTGGGAGTATCCTCCAGAACTTAAGAAAAAAACTCAAGAGTTATTTTTAACCCATCAATAAAACTGGCAGTTTCTGACCAGTTCAATCTGCCAGCATATCAGCAATGAGATTATTTGAGAGTCGGTTCTGGTTCCCCCTGTGATGTATCTCATCTTTCTGGGTCACAACTGATTGAGGTTGTCTGTCTGTCTGTGCACACAGTCAAGATGAATACATCATAGTAAAGCTCTCAGCTGGAAATAGAGTCACTATTGATCCATGTGTAGGAGCTCTCTGTCCACTTGCGCTCTTTGTGTAATTGATGCCTTAAATCAATGAAAGAGAGAGCTGGTTAGGGGTGTGAGATCAGCATTCCTACACACTGCAAACTGGAATGTCTGTGTCAGCTCCTGACTGTCTCGGAAAGCTTCCCGGTCCAGACGCCTGCAGTCCTGCAGCTTTTGTCAGTATCAGACCAGAAATGAAGCAGTTGAGAATATATTTCAATGATTCAAAAATGTCCAATTCAATGATTTATTGATTTACAAATGAAAAGTTAATGTAGTATTTGTAGTATTACATATACAGTAGTCCCTAATTTATCGCAGGGGTTAGGTTCCAGACCCCCCCCCCCCACCGCAAAGTAAGAATGCATTATTTTAAGGCATTATAAACCCTTCATACACTCTTATACATAACCATTTCCCAGTCCCTTAATAACGTTTCCCATACTGTACCTTTTACAAAACTTACACTGTAATGTTCATAAAAATGTTTTAAACTATTAAACCTAGATTATTCTAATAACATACATACATTAATTCTCCCTTCCTTCAATATGTCGAGAAGCTCAATCTTCTCTTTTATCATCAGCATCTTTTGGTAGCGTTTGGATTCGCTGCCAGCATTCTTAGAATCCTCAGAACGTTTGGGTGCCATCGTAGGGATTGAATAAATTAAGTTTTTACAAAAATCTCACAAATACAGCACGTACACAACACTGCAAATAGAAAACTACAAACACACAGCAGTTGGATGCTGAAGTGAAATGGAAGACAAGAGATCTTACTGTACAGTGCACACTACGCATCTGTAGTAAATACATATACACAGTACCACGCATCGAATTCCCAACAAATTTAAAATTTCGCAAGAGCGAAAATTTCCCAAAAATGATTTTACATTAATATTTATTGAAATCACGCGAAACAGAAAGTCCGCGAAGGTTGATCCGTGAAATAGAGAGGGACTACTGTATTACTGTAATAGTACACAATACTACTGTACAACAAGTGTTTACATGTAGTATTTTATGTAATTATTACACTAAGAAGTATTGAACTGTACAAGTTCAATTAATCCTTGACAGATGTTGACATTGTGTAAATGAGTGGCACAGACAATTTTCTTTATTGGTGCAGTTGGTTGGGGGGAGGTTTTCAGGTTAGGGGAGCAGCAAGCAGGAATTTTATCCTGAAGGCATCTCTATAGTGAGGATAACAACTCCCAACAATTTACTACCCATCCATTATAATAAGAGGTTGATTAAATACATTGACCATTCATTTTCTAACATTTTCACAGGTATTTCAGGACTTTCTAAAAATGAGAAATCTGACTGGGTGTAACTTTAGGCGCTTTTATAACAACACCACTGTATAGAGTCTACAAAACAAAACCAATTCATTCAGACTGATTTGATTTGACCAATTTATTGGACTGGTCCAAAAGCATAATTATTTCATGAGCTGGACAATGGTAGTTGATATTTTAGATAACTCTCCCTAAGTACACTATGTTAGTTCACTTCATGTTTTGGAGACTTATTGGAGCCAACTGAAAACATTAGCCGTTTCCTGGAGTAGTGAGTTTCAGTTTGAATTATTCTACATTAATAACATCCTGAACTTGTCATAGGTGTCACTTCCCATTCAGATTTCAACACGCTGTCATAAGCATTCTCATGTCATTAGTCACACTTAAGTTCAGAGGTCAGATGTTGACTGTCTGTGTCAGATGGCACTTCTAGACTTAATAAAATCATAGAGGAGTTAATGTGAAAGAAGAAATTAGCCCAGGGCCTGAATAGGCTTCAGTGTAACTCATGTTTCTTTGTCTTCTTCATTTCAGGTGGGACTTAAGATGAACACTGGACCAGCTGGTAAGTGAAGCAACAAATGTGTGGCTGTGTGTATATACACAAATGAACCAAAATACTTTGTATTAGGATATTAAAGATGGCACCAAGACATTAGCAGCAGATCCTTTAAGTCTTGTAAGGATTGAGGTGGAACCTCTGCAGATCAGACTATTTTACAGATGGTCAGATCCTGCCCATTAGGCCAGGGTCTTCACGTCTGGCCAGCTATGAAAACTTATCATCTATTATATCCCAGACTTTCACTGTCAGGAGATAATTAGTTTTATTTGTGTCCTTTGTGAGTGGTCTTAATGTTTTGGTTCAGCAGTGTAGTCATGGTGAGTGTGGAGTGCTGAGGTTTCAGGACTTCTAATAATAGCTTGAGTTCCACCCTTAGTCAAGTCCACACGCATTTATATTGTCTTTAACGTTTTCTCTCTCCCAACCCCATGTACATACAAAAACACATACGGGCACACAATACCCCTCACCAGTATCCATTTCCATCCATGAAGACAAAATTGGATTTCTGAGAATGACTCAGGCCTTTCCAGCATATCGAAACTCTACCACCCAAAACTAATGACAGGTTGTTTTTATTTTGCACCACACACTTGTAGAAAAAAGACACTTTCACAAAAGGATTAACCACAATACAGAAACACAGTCTGTTTGGACTGGCTGGTGTTTGAGCGGATCAGTGGTCATGCAGAGTTAAAGAATTGAGGTCTTTTTAGATGACTGTTTTCTTTTGCTTTTCTCAGTTTCAGCACATTTTCACCATCCTTGTGGTAACAATTTGTATTAAGGATACGTCTATTAACACTTAAGACTATATTAAGCATTATTATATACCTCAATGAATGACTGATTAATGAAGCAGTTTATAAATATTAATGTGACTCAGCATGTGATAACAGCAATTAAGCTCCAATTAACTATTTATTAATTAAGCACATGCACAAGTTGTATTCATGTTAACTAAAGTCTTCATGTACATGTATGTACAGTACCTACCAGCAGTGTTGCGAATAACGGCGTTAAAAATAATGGCGTTAGGTAACGACATCATTTTGTCAGTAACGGGATAAAATAATTAATTACTTTTCCTGTTGTTATAACGCCGTTGACGTTACTGGTCATTAAAAGCGGTGCGTTACTATATATTGATATACTAACAGAAATCCGAGCGGACCTCTGCCCAGGCTAGTGAGGAGTAACAAGTGTTACACCAAGAACTGTGACCTATCGAGATCTGTGACTTGATAGAAGAAGACACAGATCTCGATAGGTCACAGTTCTCGGTGTAACACCTGTTTAACTTAAGTCAGTAAGCGATTGGCTAAGGCAGCGTTATGGTAGCCAATCAGAGCCAGTGTTTTTACATGTGTGCCGAAATGGCAGAAATGGCGAAACAGCAGCAAGCCGAAGAAAAGTTTGCATTTTCAAGGTGGCGATATAAACATTATTTTAAATTCATTGAGGTTAAAGGCAAAAACGTGCATGTAATGTGTACATTATGTCCTCAGGCGAAGACTTTGTCAACATCCACTGTAAGCAACTCTAATTTAATAAAGCATCTCACAACGACCCACGCAGCTACAAAGTTAGTGGCTATACACCGACACCACAGATAAGCCGTCCACTAGCAAAGGACTCGGGGCAAAGTCCACCAAGCAGCAAAGGCTTGATTTTTGAAGAATAAGACTATAGAGGTTTTGTTGTTAAGTTTACTTCTGTTGTGAACAAACCAGTTGTCTCAGGTTGAGCGAATATAATTTAATTTGATAGATGTAAATGCACTTTATATAGTGTAACTGTTTACTTTTTTTTTTTTTTTTTTTTTTTTTTTTTACAAAGATTTGGTATTTTAAAGGATTTTATCCTGCACTGGTCTGTTGATGTGCAATAAATATCAAAAGTTATGTACAAACACCTTTCTGATCTACTCATTTCAACTGACTGTGAAAACTGCTTTTTCAAAAAATCCTTATTTTTTGACAAATAACTTTTTTTAACTGTAATGCAAATAGTTATTTTCCCTGGTAACGAATTACTTTTATTGTAGAGTAATTCAGTTACTAAGTTACTTTTTTGAACAAGTAGTAAGTAACTATAACTAATTACTTTTTAAAAATAACGTTCCCAACACTGCCTACCAGCCAATAAGAACCTTAATGAAGTCTTGTGTTAGCACTTAACCTAAATATCAATTAAGATAACAAAAATGGCTGCTCAAGTTGACAGATTGCCTTATAGATTGTCTCCAACCAATTACTAATGCTCAGTATAGTCTTAAGTATCATTATCTGTGACGCTTATTCTAAAGCGTGACCCTCTTGCTAAACAGACTTGGTATTGCTGGGAAATGGTTTAATTTCTACATCAGCATTGCGAAATGCTTCCATGTTTTTGTGTCAAGACATGCGTGAAAGAGTGGGAGTCTTCAGCTAAGTACATGACTCAGGTCAGCTGTCAACTTTAGAAAACTTCTGTTTTGGGATTATAAAGAATGTTCTGGGGATTTAAGAGCATAGACTTTGTTCATGTTTCTGCATGAAATTCTGTGTCTCTAGAGCAAAAGGAAAAAAAATTCAGAATAGCTCTAAATACATGACTATTTTAGAATACCATTTGGAAACTCAGAGGTTTATTTACAATAATTATATTGTAAAATTCCTTGTATATTGCATATATTTATGAACTGAGTGATAAAACTACATAAAAATCATAGGTTCATAGTCAATCGTGTACATATTGATTAAAAAAAATTAAGGTTAAAATGTTAAATCCTCCACACTTAAAAAACAACAACATTCAGTTCAGTCCAGCTGAAATGCTTCAAATTTTTCTTACAATGTAAAAAAAAAAAGAAAATCTAAATTGATTAAATTGAAAATAAAATTTACGAAATAGGCAACAAATATATACCATGTCATGTCATGTCATACGCCGTCATCGATTTGCGATGGTAGGCTGCACAGACGAGTCACTTCTCTCCAATGCCATCTGTCTCTGGTTGCTTGTAGCAGGCTAGCACCTGATAATCCAGTCCACATCTTGATGTTATCCATCCAGGTTATTCTTGGTCTTCCACGTCTTCCGGCTCCTTCCACAAGTCCAGTCATAACACTTCCTTCAATGCTCTCATGTGCTGCCTCATCACATGACCAAAGTAACGTATCTTGCGGGATTTAACGTGCATCAGTAACTCCTTTTGAGTTCTAGCATCTCATAGACTTGCTCAGTGGTCATCATCTTCATCCATGAGATCTTCAGCAACTTCCTGATGCACTTGTTCTCAAAAGCCTGAATACGTCTTTCTTCCTCTTTCTTCAGTGTCCAGGCTTCACATCCATATGTAGCTACTGGCCAGACCAAAAACAGTTTTTTTCTTTGTTACGAGAGACTAGTTAATATTTCATTAAAATTCAGAAGTGCAGTACTATTGTACAAATCATGTAGGAATAAGCATATCAGTATGATTACAGCCCCTTTGCTAGTCTTATTGTAGGTTCAGTTAGAGATGTCTGTGGTGGTAGGTTCTGATAGAAGTGTCTGTTACACATTTTGGCAACACAACAATATGTCTACTAAAGTAAATAATACAGAAAAAAAATTGAATACAAAACATTATGTTTAATCCTAAATTAACCTAGTTTGCAGATAAAGAACTTTTTTTGGCTGTTGATTTTATACATTTCTCACAAAAATGTCAGAACAAAAAAATTTGTGTACTTACCCCCTATATGTTTATCAAAAATACTGATTACATACATACATACACATTATACTTATATAGCGCCTTTCTAGACACCCAAGGATGCTTTACAATCAACACACTCCATTTTACACACACTGGTGAGAAGCGGCAGCCAATCGCGCACAGTGTACTCTCAATCGGAAGCGACCGTCCACCTGGAGGACTGCATCGAGCACTAGGGGGATCACCCAGGACAGAGTGCCAACCATATCTGGGCATACATACATACATACATACACACCAGGGTAATTTTAGAGTAGCCAATTCACCTGATCTCCATGTTTTTGGACTGTGGGAGGAAACCCACGCAGACACGGGGAGAACATGGAAACTCCGCTCAGATGTGGACTCGAACCCAAGACCTCAGCGCTGAGAGGCGAACGTGCTAACCACTAAGCCACCGTGCCGCCCAAATGAATGAACTTAAGAAAATGAAATGCCCTTTTTATTGGCGTCAAAGTCAATTGTGACTTAAATTGTGAGTAAATTTTAATATATGTAACAATTGGCATTAAGGAAGAAAAGATTAGCACAGGTTTATAAGAACTGACATTTAATGATAAACAAGGTAGGCAAACAGATGACCACTGAGGTCTTAATAAACAAGGGAAGGCAAATAGGGAGGAAAACTACTGAAGCCACACAGGCTAACAGGTTAGAAAGCTAAGCATGCCACTTAGGGCAACATGCTAGAAAGCTAAGGATGCCACTTAGACTAATATAAAGCACCATAGATGCCTCAGTAAACAGGCAAAGGTCAGAAACAACAAAGAAACAAAATAAAAATAGAGAGCACAGGCCCCAGCTACTCTAATGTTAATGTCACAAACACAATAAGAAGCTAAACTAGATAAAGAAGCAAACAAGCTAAGGCTATCAGGACAATGGCAAGCAGCATAAACAAACACAGGACCTTTGATAGGCAGAAGATGCAGAACAGAGCTGTGATTGACAAGACCAGGCGTCAGACTGACCACTCTCAGGCAGCACAAGCTAGTTCTCCTGTTTGTGGAGGATTCAGATTTACACCATACTCACATCTATAGTGGACCATTACCAGAAGCCCACTGTCCTTACTTTACTGGATGACAGTGGGGATGTGTGTGTGTGTGTGTGTGTGTGTGTGTGTGTGTGTGTGTGTGTGTGCATGTAATGGGCCTCTGGAGATCTCAGTCGGGTCATGGGTCATGCCAATCTGTGGACCTGGGCGCCCTCTCACATGACCTCAATGGAGACAGACTGTGGTGAAGTGGAGAAGTGTGTGTGTGCACGTGTATGTGTACATATGTATATATGTGTGTGGTTTTCTTTGTGAGATGCACACCTTGAGGAATGTTGTGTGAGTGTGTTTGCATGTGTGTGCGGTCTGGGAGATAGAGTGATGTAATTGGATATCAGCAATGATTGAGCACTAAGACAATAATGCCGTTTCAAAGGTGTTGACAACTGTTTCAGGAGCATGCACTAAAGAGGGCTAATTTCATTTTAAAAGGCTCAATAAATAATGTTGCATGTAACAGGATTTTTACTCTGTGTGTGTGTGTGTGTGTGTGTGTGTGTGTGTGTGTGTGTGTGTGTGTGTATGCTTGCATGCACTCAGAAGCCACAAGTCATGTTCATGTAGATAGCCAGATGTTTACAGTGTGCTGTAGTTAACATTCACACATGGACAAAGTGCCTGATAAGCTTCTGTTTATGTGCTTCTTAATGAGCTCCACTGTGTCGTAAACATGCATGTTCTGAAGTTTCTCATCCACAGAGTGCATCATTGAGTGTGCTGCACTATCCTTTTACAGCAAAGTATTTGCATTGTTTCAAAACACTTGTATATTGTGCAGACAACTGACAGATCACTCAGCAGTAGGACTGTCACAATACGAGAATTCTGATATCAGTTACACATGCACCACAATGCTCAATACTGAATAGTACTACACCCCCAAATCAGGAAAAGTTAAGGGACAGTATGGAAAATCAAATTTAAATAATGCAGTGTTTCTTACATTTACTTTGACTTTTATTTCATTGCAGACAGTAGGAACCCAAGATGTTTCATGTTTTGTGTGGCCAACTTCATTCCTGCATTTCAGGACTACAGCTAATCCAAAAAAAGTTGGGATGAGGGCAATTTAGGGCTAGTAATGAGGTGCAATAATTAAATAAATAACGATGTCAAAAGATGATTGTAATTATGATTTGGTACAAAAGTAGTATCCATGAAAGGCTGAGTCAGTGAGGAGCAATGACGGGCAAAGGATCTCCAGTTTGTCAATAAATTCATTCATTCATTCATTCATTATCACACCCGCTTAATCCTTATCAGGGTCGCGGTTAGTCCCCTACCCCCTCACTGGGCGCAGGGCAGGGCATTACACTATTCAACTAAGCCCAGGACAGGGCGCCAGTCCATCACTGGGTGAACACACACACATACATACATACATACATACACATACATAGACAATTTTTTTAGAGTAGCCAATTCACCTGACCTCCATGTTTTTGGACTGTGGGAGGAAACCGGAGACCCCAGAGGAAACCCACGCGGACACGTGGAGAATATGGAAACTCCGCTCAGATGTGGACTCGACCCCAAGACCTCAGCGCTGAGAGGCGAACGTGCTAACCACTAAGCCACTGTGCCGCCCTTGTCAATAAATGCCTAAGAAAATGATTGAAATATTTAAAAACTATGTTCCAAAAGAACAACGGGAAGAGATTTACATAGTTCTCTCTGTGCAGTGCATAATATCTTGAAACAATTCAACAAATCCATTAAAATTTAAGTTGACCCTGTAAGACCATGACCTCAGGTCTCTTAAGACAGCACTGTATGACAAACCATTATTCATCAATAACTCATATAAGCACATGGGTGACGTATTACTTTGGCAAGTCCTACAATATGGAGTTACATTCACAAATGCCACTAAAATTATTGTACAAAAAAATAAGCCTTATTTTAACCATGTCCAGAAGCGGTGTCTACTTCTCTGTGCTCAGCGGCATCTGGTTTGGACTGTCACACAGTGAAAAAGTGTGTTGTGGTCAGACAAATTAGTATTACAGATCTTTTTTTTAGAAGAAATGTATGCCAGACCAAAGACGAAAAGGACCATCCAGACTGTTATCAGAAACAAATCCAAATGTCAATGTCTGCCATGGTACGTTGTGTCAGTGTCCTTGGCAAAGGTCATTTACATTCCTGTGATGGCAGCATTAATGCAGAAATATACACAGAGGCTTTAGAGCAACATATGCTGTCTTCAAGATGACATCTTTTCCAGGAATGTTCATGCATTTTTCAACAAGACGGTGCAATCACATGCTGCACAAGCTGGCCTTCCTGCAGACCTGACCTGAAAAATGGCACTGACAACAATGTACTGTTGCACACCTTACAATGTGTTTGCAGGGAGAATAAGAACTGAAACACTTGGTATCCTCAATGCCAAAATGTTGTTAATTATTTTAAGTGTTTTAAGACATAATGGCAAAATTACAAAGTGGTAAATGCTTTTTGGAATGTGTTGCAGGCCTGAAATGCAAGAATGCATGTACAGTACGAGGCAAAGATTTGGACACACCTTCTGGACATTCAGTGGTTTTTCATTTTCATTTTAAAATGTTCTGCATTGTAGATTAATATTAAAGTCATCAAAGCTATGAATAAACACATCTGTAATTATTTAGTAAACAAAACAGTGTTAAACAAACCAGAACATGTTTATATTTTACATTCTTCACAGTAGGCACCTCTTCCTTAGATGGCAGCTTTCTTGGCATTTTCTCAGTCAGCTTTATGAGGTAGTCACCTGGAATGGCTTCCAGTTAACAGCTGTGTCTTGTCAAGAGTTCATGACTTGCATTTCTTGCCCTCTTAATGTGTTTGAGACATCAGTTGTGTGTCTACACTAAAGAATGTAAAACATATTTTGGTTTAACACTTAGGAGATTCCTTATGTATTCCTTCATAGTCTGGGTGACGGCAGTATTAATTTACAATGTAGGGGAAAATAAATAAAAGCACTGAATGAGAAGGTGTGTCCAAACTTTTGACTGTTACTGTATATGAGGCAGCTGACCTGTGTATGCAGTGGTCTGGTTTCAGGAATTCATTTTGATGTGCACATTCATTAACACATCCCTGTGTGTACATGTTTACCAGGTCATTTTGTGTTGGCTCTTCGTTTCCTCCGTGTTTCTGAGCTGTGTTTGTGTCAAAAAGATAGGACAGTGTTCTTTATGCTATATTTCACTCTTTTCTCTTCTCTGGGTTAAATTTAACTGAGTCTACTTCTGCTTCTGCTGCTGGCTCAGGAGTTGTTTTGGCTGCCTTTCCAGTAGGAGACAGGGAATGAGTGTAGCAGTCTATTGATGAGTTGGTGTGTGGATGGGTGATCTATAATTAGGCCTAGGTGTTGAAATTCAATATATTTAAGTTAATCAAAACATACTAACAAATGTTCTACATCATTAAATATTACTTTTCAGTATCTGAGTCTTATGTGCATGCTTGAGTCCGTAAGCTTGACTATTGATGGTCTGTCTAAATTACTTTCTTTTGATTTGTCTGTTATTGAAAGTATCGTTCAGGCATCTATATTGTAGCAGATTGGAGACTGACGCTTTTGCCAACTGAACTCTTTTTTTCACAATGCACAGTGATGGCAGATGCCCAGTCACTTAACCCCCATGCATAGCTGCAGTGGTGACCATCACTGATCACCAAAATTGATTACATTTTTATTTATTTTTTTTACCTCAGGATAATATTTTAAAATTAGACATTTACAATGACACAAGCTGTATAGTGCTACATAGCATTGTTAAATTTTTACAAATGTCATAAAAAGTTGTACTCTCTAATGATTTACTAATTTGCCAGCCATCAGCTGTTATTACCCGTAGCTGGTGACTGGCTTATACAGGCTTCACCTAGTACATTTGGCACAGATTCATTGGCTTTGCCTGTGCAGGTCTGACTCTGCCAGTTATCAGTGGTTTTGCTCTAAGGGTCTCAGCCCTGGCTGTTTTAAAACATTCCTGTCTTTTTTATATTGTTGTATGGTGGTGTGTTGCCATGTGGGATCTGCTCATAAATCCCTAGCTCCCAGTAGGTTTTCTTTAAAGCAGGGTACCCACAATTGTGCAGACTGCCTCCGTTCGGCAGGTCCACCCCTGGTGATGCTTCCCCTGGTGGAGGATGAGATATCCCTGGTGCACTTGAACTAAATTTTTTATGTGTGTTTGGTGAAGTTAGCCTAGAAACTGCTCACTTTTGACTGAATGATTTTTCTTTATAATGTTTAGTGGTACTGCTCACTCCATGACTTCAGTTCACCGCTCTACCCTTCAGCTGGATTGCTTGCCACCTTGTTACAAAAGTGCTGTAGTCAGGTTTTAAAGTAGGTTGTCTTCCCCATAGACAACATTTCTTAGATATGTCATTCAGTGTTAATTTCGTTAACGATAATTATGACGAAAAATATTCGTTGACGACCATTTTTTCATGACGAAAACGAGACGAAAACTAAATAAAAACT
>BRDA01034054.1:0-15385 GCA_036984385.1 Crenuchus spilurus | reverse complement strand
CCCGGAGAAATCCATGTTTTTAGTGGGTGTGGCCATCTTGGAAATGCGTCGACGCGCATTTTTGCAAATCGACATATTTTTGAAGTCGATTACGTTGATTATGTCGATGCGTCGCCCCACCACTACTTATATAGCACCTTTCATAAACCCAAGGCCATTTTACAATTAAAATATGATATGTCATGTTTTTATAGCCACACAATAAATGGCAGAATATCAATGCATGGAATGATCCTCAAGAACTTTTGTTGATGCGTTTTTAGCCGCAGGAGTTGGACATGATGGACTGAGTCAAGATCCATCTCCTTTATCGACATTCCTCCAACATTGATCGACCCTTATTCTGTTTTAGGGAGACATCCATCTCACTCCTTATCTGTACCTCTCTGTGTTAGCTTTGCACTAGAGTGTCTGTGCTATGCCAAAAGGTGACGATGTCTGACCACCCCATCCACATAATCGTCTATTGATTTGCAATAAATTCCCACCAAACCCAGCGTGCTAGATGCAAGGCAGCTCTCTCCCAGCTTAGAGACAAATCCAATGAGCTCAAAGTTTGCTATTCTATGCCAAGGCTTCTCAGAAGAGAATAATCAGATTAGATTCTGACAATGACACACATTTGGTTAAATTTTCATATTAAAAAACTTCTTCATACGGATTCTGTACATTTAAGAGCGCTCGCTAGTCAAGAATGAAATGTAGGACACCTCATGAGGAGGTCTACAATAGCTGGATAGAATTTGTGGAGAATGACTGAATATGCTGATGGAATAGTTCAGAATAATCAAATTAGCATAAAATACAGACACCCCATTGCCTATAATTCCATTCTTACTGAATTATTGTTTGTACATCTAATAAAGCATAACATGTAATTAATGTAAGTTTTTTTGCACTCAAATGAAAGTTCTTGTGAAAGAGATGTTTATGAAAATACAATAAAACAGTGCAGAAGACACAAGAACTACATTCCAAACTCAATAAATGTCTAGTTACTCATGGAATGTTATTATTAACATTTAACATTATGCTGGAATACAGTTATCAACTGTAGCTTTATTTCTCAAATGTTGTGCTTTGAGTGCTCAGATTCTAAAATTCCAGAGGAGAAATTGATGAGACCAAAAAGAGACATAATTCTAGCCCAGGTAAAAATTAGATAGAATCAAAGCTGAGATTCTTAGTCCTGGACAAGAAATTATAATTCTGAGTTCATGCTGAGGTTCCTGTCTTTAGTAAACGTGTTATCTGTGCAAATCTGAGATTACTGTGGTGTATTTCTCAGGAGAAACACTGAGCAGCAGTTCAAAATCTCATTTTACAAGGTCTCATCTGTCAAGAACAAACTGTCTAGGCTCATCTGTTAATGTGTATGTTAGTGTATTAATGATCAGTATCTGACCACAAAGCTTCTCTAGTCTGGAAATGCTTGGGTGGTGGTCCACTCTTAATCCAGCAGTGCCACTAAAGTGTGCCAAGTCCTGTGCTGATAGTGGTCCATCGCCCAAAAACATTTGAATGACAGTGGTCCTGTGGTCAGAAATTGATCAGTGATGAATGGGGTAGAGGATGGTGATAAATGTTTCAGTAACAGATGATCTACAGCCTGCTATAAAGTAGGTGGAGCTCATAAAGTAGCCAGTGAGTGGTAGGAATTTGTAATAAAGTGGATGGTGAATGTATATTATTATATAAATGCCTTTAGGCCTCAATGTTGGGAAATCCAGGTGAAGGATTTATTTCCATGCAGTAAAGCAATAAGTAACATAAGGACAATGTTGCAAATGCATTTGCTGAGCTGCAAGATACACAGATTAAGTAGTTAAATCCAAGTGTAAAAAAGCCTGGCCTCTCCATGTTTATTCAACACAATTCAATTTAACATGCATTATCATTTTTTATTCCAACCTTTATCGCTCTCTAATCAAGGTTGGTATGGTTCTGCTAAATCACTAAAATGCTTTATTAGTCGTATCCATAACATGTATTCGCAATCACCAAGAGGACGTACTGTGCATTTGTGCCAGGAAACAAACAAACAATCGGGGGAAAACAAATTAATAAGGCAATTTGCCATTGGGATGAGTGACTGGAGGAGGTTGTTGTTGTCTCATTTAAATCTGTATAAATCAACTGCACACCCAGACGGGTCAGTGCACCTCGCCAGAATGAAATTCATAGATGCATATGTTAAGAGAAATTAAACAATAAATCTCTGCCGCTTTGTTTATGCGGAAGTGGTGTGTTCTTTATGTGAGAAAAGGGAGTGAATGAGGGAGAATATGCATACACAGTATTATTGTTTTTATGACGGTGTGGGGACCTGGAAGTGTCCCAATTCCAAGTAGGAAAAATACATTTGTGTCTGACATCAATTCAGCTTTGCAGCACCAATAAAAAGGGTGTGTTTACTTTCTTTTTTATAAGGCAATTGGGCTGTGTACCTGCAAAAATCTGGTGATATGGTATATATCCTGATACAGTGATTATTGTTTAATATAACATATATTGCAATACTGTAAGCAAGACAATGTATTATGATTTTTTAAATAAAATTTTAGGAAAGCTGTTACGGTGCACCCTTACACTATTATTGACTATGTCTAAAGATAGATTACAGCACTGCTATGTAGCATGTAAAACTTGTATTCATGTAAAATAAAGCTTTATCAGCCAGTAAGTCAGATTAGTAATTAATGAAGGTCTAAATGACTCAAATGGCTGCAAAAGATGCCAAATTCTATGATACCAACACTGTTCAACTGTTCATTTAGTAATGCTTAGTACAAACATAATATGTACTTGACACACATGTGCATATACCAAGGATTTGTATTGATAAGATCCTAGCAATACAATTTGATATAGTGGTTATGATTCAATATATTGTGATATACAGTGATACTGACACTAAAGTGATATTTTGTGATATATATTATTGTTTTAGGAAAACAATAGCTGAAGCTGAATGGATGAAGACAGATTATAGAACTGCCATATAGTGGTCAGAAATTTAAACACAACGCAATACCATCCACCACCAATCTTTGCATGTAAACTATCCATTCAAATCAATTGTATGTTTTTGAGACTTGATACAGTATCTGACAATAATATGGTGATACTGAAATGTAGCAATATTTTCTTAAAACCCTGGAAGATATTTGAGTATAAAGAAAGGTAGCCAACCTTCACTTGGCAGTAATTATAGCTGTAGAAAATAAATAAATACATTTTAAAGGACCAAATTGATATATGAAAACTAAACTCCAAAAATCAACACATTTAAAAAGACTTATCTATATGGTCTGTATGAGTTTAGCAGCTTTACCCTGGAGAGAATGTTTTGAATCAGTCACAGCCAATAATTTACATCATTTACAACACCAAATGAGGAACAATATGGAAAATGCAAAGAAAAACGTTGGATTTCTTACATTTATTTAAACATTTAACTATATATTCCTGTATTTTAGACCTGCAAAATATTCCAAAACATTATCAAAAACATCATTATTAAGTACATTAATTTAATAAGAAGAAGAAGAAGAACAACAACAACAAGAACAACAAGAACAAGAAGAAGAAGAAGAAGAAGAAGAAGAAGAAGAAGAAGAAAACCTAAATAGTGATGGGATTTCAACAGGCGATATCAACAGTTATTGTATTCATTATTTGGTATAAAAGGAGCATCCATAAGCAAAAATATGCAGAACATCTCCAGTTTATCAACAAATGCATCAGAAAATTGTTAAAATGTTTAAAAACAACATTCTTCAAAAAAAAAAAAAAGTTTGGAAGGGGTTTGATATTTATTTCTCTACAGTGTTTAATACCC
The DNA here is from genome assembly GCA_036984385.1 of Crenuchus spilurus. Lineage (NCBI taxonomy): Eukaryota > Metazoa > Chordata > Actinopteri > Characiformes > Crenuchidae > Crenuchus > Crenuchus spilurus. The sequence continues at coordinate 11,544 of BRDA01034054.1, read as the reverse complement.
TTAAAGGGCATAAAGCTAAACTGAACAGTTGTGAACTCTGATTCCTCAGATGTTACTACATCAATAACTGTCATTAATCAATAGCTGATGTAACCACATGGGGGATGGATTAATTTGGCAAACCTTTGTCAAGCCCCAATATACAGAGTTACACTCACAAATCCACTTAAAACTACTGTGCAATAAGGAAGCTTTATGTTAAACATGTCCTGAAGCAGCATTGGTTTCTCTGTGCTCTGGTGCAGCTTGAATAGAGCAACACACAGTGGAAATGTGTATTGTGTTCAGAAAATCAGTATTCCAGATCTTTTCTGGATGATGGGTGCACCAGACAAAAGATGAAAAGGACCATCCAGACTATCATTAGCAACAAGTTCAAAGGCCAGGGTTTGTGTCTGTGTGTGTGTGTGTTCAAAAGGTAATAGAATATCAGAAGGTAGCACCTCAGAAACTGCTAACTTTGTGAGATGTTCTACAGCTGCCATAGTGACGGTGTAGAGAGAATAGACTTCTCATACACCAAATACCTCCCAATGGTATAACCGTGGTGGCCCATGGGCTACTGATATTAGAGGTGAGTGAAGTGGAGTAGTTAACCTCAATAACAAACACATGATCAACGAGAAAAGTATCAGAGATCACCACTGAGTGAACACTGTTCTATCTCTTTAAGTCTGCATGGTTAAGGAGGTCATAATATTCTGATATAACTGTGTCACACACACACACACACACATACACACAGTGTGATGGGTATATGTACTGCATGTGTACTGTAAGCATGTTTTATACACTGTAAAAGTGTTATGTCCATGCTGGATTTATGCATTAGCTGCCCTGTCAGACCTTGTGGGACTCCTCTGGTTCATATCTGGCTTTTTTACCGTCTGTTCACCAGCTTTCAAGGAAAGCACCTTTACGACCTTCTGCCAGCCAATTTACATCAGCGCTCGTAAAAAGCGCACAGTGGCTTTGTATCATTGCCTATTAACGTTAGGGATCAGTGACTCTACAGGCGAGGAAGATGGAGAATTGGAAATGGGATATCATAGGAAGTCCAATAGAGCATACGCCGAGGTGAGGTGCTTACAGATAAAACGACAGCACGACACTGTCATTATAACCCCGAATAAAAGAGTGTCATGAAAGGAAGGACCTGGATGCTAATAATGGCTTACTTAGAAACACAACAAGTCAGCCTGCAGAGAGTCTGCCAACAGCATCTATTTAATGTTATTTATCTCATTACATTAAAACTACGATCGTATGTAGGAATTGGTATCATTGTGATTTTATAGTTACTGTAATACAGATAATACTTATTGACAGTGATACTTATTGATACTCAGTGGTGTCTCTAGTTAAGTCAAATTTATTTATAAAGCACTTTTTACAACTGATGTCACAAAGCAGCTTTACAAGGTTAATAATAACAAAACATCAAATCCCCAGTGAGCAAGCCAACAGCAACAGTGGCAAGGAAAAACTCCCACAGGGCTGGAGGAAGAAACCTTGGGAGGAACCTGACTCACATGGGGGACCCATCCTCCTCTGGTCAACTACTTATAAGTTCTTGATAAATCACATAATCCTATGACGTTGTTGTAGTGTTCAGGTATGCTGATATAGTGACAGCAATGAAACAGGAATGATGTTAAAGGTAGCAGCCAGTAAAGTCCATTTAAACTTTGCAGGGGTGACTTTCTCAAGTTTCGCGCCCGAACGTCTACCCAGTGACGTTTTCTGCTCGTTCGGAAACCCCTGTTCAGCTGCACTCAGGTGATGACGCAAAACCCGGGAGTTTCCAAACGAGCAGAAAATGTCACTGGGTAGACGTTCGAGCGCAAAACTTGAGAAAGTCACCCCTGCAAAGTTTAAATGGACTTTACTTGCTGCTACCTTTATAATATAATGGAGACAATTTGTATTATTTAGATTAAATTTGAGTAATAACACTCAAGTGTCATGTGGGATACCATAGTAATTACCAAACAACACCTGGCCTGGGTCCACCCTGGCAACCACTCAAGAGACCATAGCAAGTCTCTAGCAACACCTTAGCAATGACTTCGGAGACCATAGCAAGCAGTTTGTATCACAGTACCAATAACATTGTAATGCCCTAGAAACCACCTGGGGACTGCTTAGACTGTATGATTACACTCTGCATTTTTGTGAAGAAATGTACTAATCTAGTAAAGTGTGACTTTTTATATATATATACAAACGTATGGTTTTGTCAAATTCCTCTTGAATATCTTTTATTTGCCTTAAATGTTGTTTTCTACAACACTTTCAGCTCCAAGACACCAGCACATGCTTCATCTGCTCATACACACTAGATTTTTTTTTCATTTTGGAGAAGAAGAAAGAATATGAACAGAGCTGCCCCAGGTGCCCCAGTTTCCAGTCTGTTCAGTGCTGAAATGGCCGCCATCAAATCCTCATTGACTCTTAAACTCTGCTCCCAGCCTACTGCTATCAAAAGATGAGGAAATGAACAGTCCCTTTCAATCTGTGAAGAACAACAGCAGATAAGGCAGACAATGGACCCTCCGCCTCTCCTCCACAATAGCCTCCCAGGCGGCTCTCTCAAACAGATGGACCATTTGCATAACGGTGGGCCAGCGGTGATTGCCACAGGTATTAGGTGTATTAAAAATAGCTTAACCAAAGTGTGGATCATGAGTTTACTCCATGTCCTCATTCAATTAAGGCTCTTATATCGCTTATAATTGAGATCCAAATGCACCACACAAAGCACTGATCAGAGGAATTAGTACTCTTAATAAGGCCAAGTAAAAAAAAAAATTGGTGATCATCCTTTTTCACCAAAATTTTGGGTCGGGGGGGAGGTGTTTTTTTTTTTTTTTTTTTTGTGGCGGCTCTTGGGGATGTCGGCCAATCAGATGGCTGCATGTCATACCGTATTTGCATAAAGTTCTCTTGTGTATTTATGGGGTCTATTTTGTAATTATTTGGCGTCTTTAAGAGGGGAGTTTTGTATGTGTAATGATTGTTAGTTGTAGTCTAGTCTCTATGAGTTATTTTTAGTGTTTTAGTTAAGTTACCGTTAATGTGTATCTTAGTCCATTTAGTTAGTATGGTCATACTTTCATGTTGTAAAGCAGTGAGCGTTTGTTACTGTACTTTTCGTTTTACTAAGAGAGCAGTAAAAGAGCATTCAGTAAGCAAATGTTTCATCCTTTTTCTTTATTCTCTTCTTTGATGCTACAGTATGTTGCAAATATTAAAAAGATGTTCAAAACTTAAATAAACCATGTTAAACATAGATCATGTTCTTCTTGAGTGATTTACATATGCAGGGAAAAACCACGAAAATACTCGTTAGCAAAACAGCGCCAGTTTCACAGAAAGACACACACACACTTGATACTTTTAAAACTAAACAAGTAATTGTTTATTTCGGTCTCTGGTAAAGTTATTCTGTCTCATTTATACAACCGGACCTCCGTCTGCTTCTCTGTGTGAGTCTGTGCGCACGTTGCGATGATAATTATTATAATATATTACAGTTTAATTTCAGTGTCTACTAAAGCAAAAATTATCCATTGTATTTTATTTCGTTAGATAACAGGGAAATGAAACGAATTTTATTGGCCGACTGCAGTGCTTTTACGATGCTGGCCACTACAAAAGCCATGATTTGCATCACAAAAACGACTGGTGTTCTGTCGAGTTATGCTACCTTGTCGAACCGTGCTACCCTAGTGTGTATTTAACTGTAAAAATACAAAAGAATCACCATATTAGAGCGTTTCCAGTAGAAGTGTATGTATTATATTTGGATAGCATAAATCACTGTATCATGATAAAGTTATGTCAATGAGAGGTCATTACAAACTGCTTTTTTAAAACTAATTATAGTATTTATTAGTATTCATTTCCATTTACACTTCTGTGCAATGACAGTGTGTCCAGGTTGTTTAATGCACAAAAAAAAACCAGATTTATTATTTAAAAAACACGAGAAATAATTTAAAAACATGAGAAATAATTTAAAAAGTGTAGGTCTGCGCATGCGCAGTGCCTTTAGAAAGCACGTATCAATGGGTAGCACAACTCGACAAAACACCGGCCATTGGTATTGACAGTGAAGTGTACTGCACATGTGCAGAATTGATTTGGGATCACGTCATTGGAAGCATGCGAAATTTGAATGATTCTAGGCCAGACTAGGGTGTTTGGCGCGTTTTTTTGTAAAAAAAAAAAAAAAAAAAAAAAAAAAAAAAAAGGTCGGGTGCTTTTTAGAGGGACGGGCGGGGATGATCACCAGTTCTTTTTTTTTACTTGGCCTAAAGAAAAACTGAAAAGACAATTGTAAGTATTATTTTAATATTTTAAAATACAGCCTCCAGAATGATTGGTGCCCTCAGAGTGGTCTTACACTGTAAATCTTTTAAGCAACTGTGTTGCTTTAATCCACCGACTGTATAAATTATGGACAGCAAGTTGTCTCTAAAGTGAAGCCACCACAGCTGGTTGGCTGCAGTGTGATTTGTAGCTCCGCCCTTTCCCATGTGTTTTTAATGAAACAACAGCAAATTTTCAATGTTGTTTTTCCATCTACAGTGTCTAAATCTATCAGTTAATTTTCCCTTTGCTAATTTTGGCACAGTTCAATCCCCTAAAATTAGTGTTTAAAACATAATTCTACTATATTGTAAGAAGGTGTGATTACACTGCCTTGGCTGGAAGATACTGCTGCATACAAGGTTGCCAGGTTTGCACTTTTACTACCATAATAGGCTTTGAAAGTAGGTCGTTCAAAGGTATATAAGTGTTTATTGCTACATACTAAATTGTTATTTTAATAACATGATAATAATAAAAGTGGCAGCACGGTGGCTTAGTGGTTAGCATGTTCGCCTCTCTCAGCGCTGAGGTCTTGGGTTTGAGTCCACATCTGAGTGGAGTTTCCATGTTCTCCCCGTGTCTGCGTGGGTTTCCTCTGGGGTCTCCGGTTTCCTCCCACAGTCCAAAAACATGGAGATCAGGTGAATTGGATACTCTAAATTGTTCATATGTGTGTGCTTGTAGTTACGTCCTCTAGGGAAAGACGCAACAAAGGTGTTTTAAGTGAGCACCCACTCCACCCCAGACCAACAATCACACCACAATCAAATATGTTCAACACGGGTTTATTTTCTAATTGGCTCAATTCAACCCAATAATCACAAACAGGATGTTCTCACTCAGGGTGACCTCAGGCCAAAACAATAAACAAAACACTCTAAAACAAAAGGAAACCAACTTCCTATAATTAAAGTAAAGAAAAGAAAATACACAAACTTGACCTACATACTCTTCTCCAAAACAGAGGCAAATGGACAGTGCAAAAGAATAGGCAGGTCACCCCTACAATCCTGTAGATTATCAACACACACAAAATTGGTCTAAGATGGCGGGTGCCCACTGGAGCAGCACGTCAGACCAGACAAAAAGCAGCTCGCAGACTGCTAAACAAAAAGACTATTTATTAGCCTAGTCAATTAGGCTAAGCCAATCAGGAGCAGTGGAGAACGCTGAGCAGCAGGCCAGTAATTGATCCACTCAGGAGTAGGCGGAGTCACACATCCACTTCACACAGATCGACCAATCCACGCAGCGCAGCAATCAACCAGCGCGCAGCAGCGACCTAAGAGCAGCCAGAGGGAGAGAGAGCAGGAAAGAGAAACACTCCCCAACCGTCACAGGACGTAACACTTGTATGTGTAGGTGTGTGTGTCTGTGTTCACCCAGCGATGGAGTGGCGCCCTGTCCTGGGCTTAGTTGAATAGTGTACTGCCCTGCCCTGCGCCCAGTGAGGGGGTAGGGGACTAACCGCGACCCTGATTAGGAATAAGCGGGTGTGATGAATGAATGAATATATGAATAATAATAAAAGTATCATATTATTAACAATGTGTTTATAGAATAACAATTAGAATGATGATGCTGTTGTAAACAAAAACAAAGTAAGATTAACATAAGATTTAACAGTAAATATGCTGGTAGCTTTTTTTGTCATTTATACCCTGTCTGTGACTCCTCACCATTGGAATCTTTTACTGACATCTCTGTTTGAGCAAAGTGTCCAATATCATCAGGGACCACCTCCACCCCAGCCACTGCTAAACTCTACATTGCACCAGTAGAACAAGAACAATCCTGTGTATACTGCATCACTGTAAATCATTTGTGCTGTTGATTTAACTTACTACACTTTGTTCACTAGTACACTTCTGCTGCATTCAGTTATATACTTATTGCACTTTGTTTGCTGTACCATTCTCATTATAATACATAGATTTCTGCTGTACATATTACTCTGTCATACATATCTTTTATATCTATATTTGAATGCAACACTGTTCTTTTCTATATTTGTTCTGCATTGTATCTGCATCATCTATATTTGTATTTTTATATATTTATAATTATATAATCAAGTACCATTTAAACAGTTGTTTTCCTCTTTTAACTGGTGTTGCTGATCAGGGGTTACAACAGACAGAGCAAACTGAAGCTCTAGCACATTTAATTTGTTTCAACCAATGACTGCATAATGACGACTAGAAGGGTGGTGGTGCAACTGAAAGATTGGGCAGGGTAATGAAATGAAGGGATAACTCTGACTCTGGTCTCTACTGTGTAGACTCTGGCAGCAGTATTTTGCCTTCATTCTGCTTGCCATAGAGTTTTTGCACTCACCTCCACTCTTTCTCTTCTATACATCAATGCTAGTTCTCATGGCATCTCTTAAAGGTCCAGCTCTTAGTAGAAGCCACCCAGAACTCCTCAATGTTTCTCAGATTCATCACTTTTCATACAACACATACTGAGGGCATGGTCAGTACCAGTAGAGCCAGTAAGATACGAGTCTATGAAAGATATGAACAAATTTACAACTAATATACAGACTCACAAACTAGTCAATGACAGACCACATTTCCAGAAAAAAATTGAGACACTTTCAAAAAATGCCATAAAAACTGAAATCTGAACTGGTTAATTCTCTGGATACTTTATTTAGCAGACAATAGGAGAAAAAATGTACAATGATGAACTCAACTCTAATTATTAAATATAAAAAAAAAATTTAAATGTGTCTGCAACACACTCAAAACTTGTTTGGGAACAGAAAATAATAGTTGTCATTTTATAAGTGGAATGTTTGCCAAAGGTTGCTGTAGACATGAACTGCTCAACAGTTTGTGGTCGCAGTTGTCTGATTGTCCTCTTCATGGTGCAGCATACATTTTCAATAGAAGACAGAGCTGGTCTGCAGGCAGGCCAGTCAAGCACATGCACTCTATGTCTATGAAGCCACTCAGGTAGAATGAGACCTGGCATTGTCCTGCTGAGTTCCAGGGAAAAGACATCATCTTGACAGCAGCATATGTCTCCAAATTTCCAATATAAGCCTTCATATCAATAGTAACTTCACATATGGGCAGATCACCTATGTCGTGGGCACTGTTGTACCCACATTCCATTATAGATAGACAGATTGTTTGCATTTTTCATTGGTAACAGTCTGGGTGGTCTTTTTCATTTTGACATGTTTTGACATTTTCCCAAAAAAACAAGCTGTAGACTTGTCTGACTACAGGACATGTTTCCATTGTCTTTCAGTCCACCTCAGATGACTTTGTGCCCAGATAACTAATTTATGTACAAAATCAATACATGGCTTTTTTTGTATAATACAGTTTGAGGTTGCATTCCTTGATGCAGCAGCAATCCATGCTAAGAGACACTGATTTTGTGAAGCACTCATGATCCCATGTGGGGGGTTTATCAAGGTAACATGATGGTTTCACAAACAGTACTGACTGAGGGTTCAATGGTCACACATTCAGCACTGGTTTCCATCCTTGGCCTTTAAGCACCGAGATTTCCCCTGAACTCCCAGAACCTATTCCTAATCTTGTGCTGAGAAACATTATATTTTGTACTTACTGACAATTATCTCATCAACTTTGGCCTAAAGTGATGAGTAATGATCTTTGCTTGCAAACACTAAACTTTTGGTGGATGGTCCTTTTATTCTCACTTTTGATGACCTCACCTCATATAAGTTAATTGTGGTACTTTCCAGAACAAAATGTTTTAGTCTTTTTTCTTTGCCGCTGTGCCAACTTTGTTTAAAGTGTTTTTCTGGATTTCTGGTTTTACATCTTGGGACATGGTATGACTTAATATGAGCGTTAAAATATAGCCATAATGTTGTATTTGAATGCTCCATCTGCCATCTTAGTTGATGCAGAGCAGGAAGTGCTGAACTAAGAATCAGTTTTAGTGACAGTGACCAGCAAAAATATGAAGAAATTCAATCCAAGATGAGTCTTCTTCCTTGCACACAGGGATTTTTCCAGATTATTTTAAGCTTTTGATGGTGTTATGTACTGTATGTGGTGGGATTTTCAAATTCTTTTCAATTTTACATTGAGGTACATTGTTTTCAGATTCAATTCAATTGGTGAACCTCTGTCCATTTTTGATTCTGAGAGACTCTGGCTGTCTAAAATGCAATTTTTTATACAGTTATGTTATAAATTGCTTTTTTGAAGTTGATTCCGCCGGCGGAAGCAAAATGGCATCTTCGAACATTTTGGTTAACAATAAACAAATACTTTATTCACTGTGACTTCATTTCAGTTTGAGGCAGGACACCAGTCCCTATGTATTTGCATTTGACTGAGTGTGTTTGTTTACTGAGGGGGAGGGGGGAATGAGTCACACTGCAGCTCCAAGGGTCCGAAGCGGCAATGCTCAAACATATGCTAACCCTGAGGAGAGCAACTCACCTCCTCCAACTTTCACAACTTTTAATCATAAAAAAAACAACTGCCACACCCAAACCACAGCCTCTAAACACAATAACCAGCGTTTTATAAATGTTAACCAGCGCACTTACCTCCATCCAAGAAAATCGAAGTTGTGTCCATTTGTGTAGGCCATGAAATTTTCCATCAAAATTAATCCAGCAAAGTTCGAATATACAAATGTTTACACCATTTTCCATTTAGCCACAGATATCCTATGCAAAATGCAGCAGAGTGTTTTTAAACTGCACACTTAAAAATGTCATATTCCTCTGTTATCTCTGCACTGCATATCCTTACACCACGCGTTCATTCTCAGGACTGGTAAGTTGTTGTCCCTTCTCTTTTCTGATAGCGCCATGTAGGTTGACAGTCTCACTGACCAATAGAAGACACTTTTCCCTTTCAAACAAGCCAACACTTGCCATGATTCACCTATCACAGCCGTCGATTCAAGCTCGCGCAACCGGATTATGCTAATTCATGGCTGCGCTTCATAGAAGTTTATTAGCATTTCTGCAGCTTCCAAGCTGTAAAAACAGAACTGATTTGGCAATTCAAGTGTGTGTTTGACCAGCACAAGATAAGCAGACCCAATCCGTTCACCCTGTCCGATCATTTCCGGATAAAGTTTTACGAATTGCATTGAATCAGAGTTGTTTTTTGTGAAGGCTTAATAGTTTTGCACTTTATCGTTTTATTACATTTATGGTTCATTGTTTGTTAAAAGAAATCATCTAAGTTTTTCGCACTTTGCAGGATTTCTTACTGAAGGGTGGATTGACAGTTGGGAGCAGTTCTGCGTTAAACAACAGCAGGGTTGCCAGGTCCCCAAAAATCTCCATCCCGATGTCTGACATAAAGTGCCCTATACAAAAATTTACTGGTAAGTTATCTTTTTTAAGTTGTATTTATATGTTAGTTAAGGACTGTAATATTCAAATTATTAAGTAATACCAGTAGGTTAGCTAGGTAAGTTAATCTGTCATCAGAGGCTAACTTGTTACTCTGTTATATGTCAAAACACTCGTTCAGTTTTGTTGTACAAAATGCTAAATGAAAAATGAAAACAAAATGATTTGAAGTTGCTTGTTAAAAGACAAATCATTACTTAGTTAAGTTTTTGCAGTTAAACTGACAAAACATAACAGAGGATTTACAGCAACGAGACCCGACAGTGAAGTAACGTAGACATTCACTAAAGTTAGATAATGCTAATGGGCTTATGCTAAACGTAAGAGGGTAATCTTCTGGCAGTGATATCCAAAATAATACACAATATTAATTAATATTAATCATAACCTTGATATTATCAACTCTAGAGCAGGACAATGAATGCTTGCCTTACCTTTGAGCAGACGTACGAGTGCTTGTTTATTTCAGACATTCAGTTGGGAGTGAGGCCTTCCACGCCATTTTATCCATTGTAGACAACGCTCCAGTTGTGTTTTTGGTTTTGGGAAGGGAAAACACACGACTCCCCCAGACAAACTCTTGTGATACTTGCTGTCTGATTTACACAATCCATAGCATCACTTCACCATCTTGGAGAATGTCAGACCTAGCTTACATAGCCAGAGGTGCTAATGACGTGTGATTGGACAATGACCATTTGGGGGCGGGGTTTTGCAAAAGGTCAATTTGTGAATGGTAAAGGTAACTTGTGAAGTGAAAAATTAACATGAGAAGCCAAAATGTAAGTGTTGCATTTACAACCAGTATTTTTCATTTATGATTATGTTTTTAATTTAAGATTTTGCAGTTTCATTTACAGATTTACATTTATGATACTTAAAACTTACATTTACAATACCTGTTTTACGTTCACACTTAAGCTGAGCCTGTTTTTATGCCTTACATGCTCCTGCTTTCCACTCTGTATATTCTGAAACAGATTTTAGAATGAATTAATCTTCTCTCACTGGATGACTGCTAACTTCACATACTGAGATGATAAAAATATAAGAAAAGTTAGGACGAGAGAATGCTAGTTATATAACACAGCTCAGTTAGGTGAAGTGCGTGTGTGAGCAATAAGTCGACAAAGTTAGTGTTCCTAGTCTAAATTTTGCACTAAATAAAACACAACATGTTTGTACAAGGCAATAAAATAATATTTTAGAGTTGTTAGCTCGATATTAATTGAATTATATTATATTAATATTAATAAAGAACTCCAGCAGCTACACACCATCCATTTCAGAGCTGTCACTCGGCTGATGGGTACAGCCAGTGTTGCCAGATCTCACGATATAAACAAACAACAAGCTCTATGAAAACAAGCCCAAGATAAGCCCAACTGACAACCCACCACATTTTTAAAACAGAGGCTGCTTTTAAACAGTATAAAGGTAAACATTTATTATGACATCATACATAAACAACACCAAAATTATGCTAAATACTTTTAATTTATTAATTTAACATTTTTTGAATGACTTAAATTCTTTGAATAATTTAAAATCTTTTAAGCTCTGATCAAAATTAAAGTGAATTTTGCATATGTAACAGCATGTCATGTCATGTCATATCATATGCTGTCATCGCTTCGCGATGGTAGGCTGCACAGATGAGTCACTTCTTTCCAATGCCATCTGTCTCTGGTTGCTTGTAGCAGTCTAGCACCTGATAATCCAGTCCACGTCTTGATGTTATCCATCCAGGTTATTCCCTCCACAAGTCCAGTCATAACAGCCTTCAATGCTCTCATGTG
>BRDA01034042.1:0-13566 GCA_036984385.1 Crenuchus spilurus | reverse complement strand
CCCCCTTGTCACGCCCCCTGCTGACACAGACGCTACCCAGCAACCTGCACTTGACCCACTTTCGCCACAGACACCGGAGGACACATTCCAGCAGCCGTGCCCACAGCGCTCCGCCTCCCCCGAGTATTAACGAACGCACCTGAGACTCATTACCTCAGACTATTTAAACTCACCTCACTCGCCCTTCGGTGCAAGTTATTGCCAATCTTCTGGGTTTCCTTAACAAGCGTTTCTCTTTATTCATTGCTTATCTAAATCTTCTGTTTTTGACCCTTGCTAGTTCTGACTTCGAGCCTGTCTTCCTGTCTGTTCCCGTTTGCTCTCATTGACCTTGGATTGTTTTTTGTAGTGATGGGCAAATGAAGCCTCACTGAAGCTTCTTCCTGATTGTGCCGAAAAAGGTTCGAGGCATTGAAGCCTCAGAGAACAGCGACATCTGGTGGCTGAAATAAATTATTACAGCCTGCACTTTACCACAAAGCAAATGAACCCTATGAGATTTACTGGTCACTCAATATCTGTTCTGATCTGCTGATAACCATCTTTAATTATTAAAGTCATGCAATAAATACTTGTCATTATTGAAAGCCACAATTATTGTTTTTTTTATATGATTGGAATAAATATTTTGTCATATATTTATCATCATGAGCTTTACTGCTTCTTAAATAGTCAGTGAGACATGGGATAGTGCCAAAGCTTTGAACCAGTCCCGCCCATTTCCGGTGGTTCATTGACGCGTTTGAAGCTTCAAACGTCATAGTCACGTGATAGTAGCGACTTCAATACAAGCTCCGGTACACTGTGTCGAATCAGCACGTGTCGGCAAAGGTGACACAAGCTTCGGAGCCTCGGTGTCAAATCGCCCATCCCTAGTTTTTTGACTTTGATCTTGTTCCTCTGTAAGCTTGTCTATTTTCCTCAGTAAATATCACTGACTTTTATCTGCGGTTGTCTGCCTTACTGAGTGTGACAGAATAGCTCGCCTTTAACATGCATACAGCAGATACAGAGTCCCTTCACAAGGCTCTGTCCGCTCAAGGACAGGTTGTAGGACAACATCATCAGCTGTTACAAGAGGTAACCCAGTCTATGGCCTTTTTAGCTCAACAACAAGTGGAACAACAAGCCCATTTCTCTCGGATGATGAATAACATGATGGAAGTCACTGAGAAGATCCAGCACACCTGGCTGACCAACGCTTCTAGCGGCCACACCGCCAGACCAGCTAAACGACCAGTGAGCAAACCAGATCGGTTTGATGGCACATCAGATCGTTGTGCAGATTTCCTGCTGCAGTGTGACATTTATTATTCTAGTTATACCTATGAGGAAGATAAAGAGAAGTTGGCCTTTATTGCTTCTCAACTTCAGTGTCGAGCATTAGACTGGATCACTGCTGTATGGTCCCGTATAACCACTTTAACATATGAGAATTTTGTTTTGGAATTCCAAGCCGTTTTCAACCACCCACACCAGGATCGCAGTAAGGGTGAATGTCTACCCAAACTCCGACAAGGTAAATGCTCTGTCTCTGATTATGCTTTAGAGTTTAGAACTGTTGCCGCTGGTAGTGGGTGGAACGAACCCGCCTTGATAATCACCTTTAGAAATGGACTTAATGAAGATATTGTGACTGAGCTAGTTTGCCAGGATGACTCTTTCACCCTTGAGAATCTTATTGCTATGGCCATTCGTCTGGATAACATGCTGAAGGAGAGGAGAGACAAATGCAGAAGTCCCGCCCTCCGCCCCTTAGAAGTTCACACCTACCATTGAACCCATGCAGTGTGATTCCACTAGACTCACCCCTGAGGAACGTTTGAGACACACTAAGAAGGGGCTATGTCTATACTGTGCTGGAAAAGGTCATATGCTTTAAAAAAACTGCGCCCTTCATCCAGTTAGACGACCAGCGCTCCCTCCTCCGCCTTCCTCTCCGGAACAGTGCGTGGTATCTGCTCCACGCGCTTTCACTGTGAGTATTACCAGCACTTGTTCGGTGGCTAATTCATTTCATATGCCTGGCATTGTTTACTGTTCTGGTTCATCTTTCACAGTTCCCACGCTGATCGACTCTGGAGCGGAGGGGAATTTTATCTCTCAGTCGCTGGTCGAGGAGTGGCAGATTCCTTTTCATCCACTCAAACAGACTCTGCGCTTGGGAGCTCTGGATGGCAGACCTGTTGGATCCGGACAGATTCTTTACCAGACTACGCCACTCTCTTTTCAGATTAGTGCCCTTCACAAAGAAATATTACCATTCTGTATTCTTGGAGATACTCAGTTCCCCATTATACTTGGACTCCCTTGGCTACGTAAACATAACCCAGTCATTTCTTGGGATCAGACACATGTAATTAAGTGGTCTTTATTTTGAGAAAAAAACTGTCTCACTAAACCTATCATTCACATCAGATCCACTTCTATTGAAAGTCCTGACGTCACCACCGCACAAACTATTCCCAGGCAGTATATAGATCTGGCAGAGGTATTCAGCAAACAAAAAGCTACTGAGTTACCACCACATCGCCATACTGACTATGCACTAGACTTAATTTCACAGGCCCCTCTCCCTAAATCACACATATATCCCCTCACACAACAAGAGGAGGCTGCCATGGAAACTTACATTCAGGAGACCCTGGATCAGGGTTTCATCAGACATTCTACTTCACCCGCATCGTCAGGATTTTTTTTTGTTAAAAAGAAGGACGGGGGCTTAAGACCGTGCATAGATTATAGGGCCCTTAATCAGATACTTAAGAAGTACTCATATCCTCTACCACTCATCCCTTCCACCTTAGAACAGCTCCGTAACGCCACCATCTTCACTAAATTAGACCTAAGGAGCGCATACAACCTCATCAGAATCAGGGAAGGCGATGAGTGGAAAACTGCTTTTAGTACCACTAGGGGGCACTATGAGTACTTAGTCATGCCTTTCGGCCTTAGTCTAAGTCCGTTGGTCTTCCAGTCCTTTATTAATGAGGTCCTACAAGAGGCTATTGGCAGGTTTGCCTTTTGTTACCTGGATGATATTTTGATTTTCTCTGAGACTATGCAACAACACATTGCACATGTCAGAACAGTTCTTCAACTCCTCTTATAGAACAAACTCTACGTAAAATTAGAGAAATGTGAATTCCACAAGAGTAAAGTTCAGTTCCTAGGCTTTGACATTAGTGCTAATGGTATAGTCATGAGCTCCCAGAAGATCCAGTCAGTGTTATACTGGGCTACTCCTACGTCTATTAAAGAACTCCAACGCTTTTTAGGTTTTGCGAATTATTACCGCCGTTTTACTTGTTCTTTTAGTTCTGTAGCCGCTCCACTATCTGCTCTGTTAAAGGGTCCTCCGCGCAGACTTCAATAGACTGAAGAGGCGGAGAAGGCTTTTCATAAACTAAAATTAGCTTTCACTACAGCACCTATTCTCGCTCAACCTGATCCTAACTTGGCCTTTGAAGTTGAGGTGGATGCATCCGAAATGGGGGTCAGAGCGGTTCTCTCTCAACGCTCTGGCACGCCACCTAAACTACGACCTATCGCATTTTATTCACATAAATTTACCCAAGCTGAGAATAACTATGGGATAGGTGACAGGGAGCTTCTAGCTATTAAACTAGCCCTTGAGGAATGGAGACATTGGCTAGAGGGAGCTAGGTATCCCTTTACAGTTTACACCAATCACAAAAACCTGGAGTATTTAAAATCGGCTAAACAGTTGAACCCGAGACAGGCTCGTTGGTCGTTATTCTTCTCCCGTTTCCAGTTCAATATCACCTACCACCCTGCCCTTAAGAATCTCAAAGCTGACGCTCTCTCCCACATACACCAGCCCATTAATGTGGCTACTCAGGACAATGCCACTATATTGGCCCCAGAGACCTTTATTTCCGTTCTGCATTGAACTTTAGATGATGGTATTGTTGAGGCTATGCAAGGCACAGCAAGCCCTCCTGATACACCCACCAACAAAATTTACATACCCCCCTCATGTATACCTCGTCTCATTACTTGGGCTCACTCCTCCATGTTTTCCGGACACCCAGGTGAAACACGCACTGTTCAGCTCATCTCTAATAAATATTGGTGGCCCAATTTAAGACAAGATGTACATGAATATGTCCAATCCTGTACTATTTGTGCACAAAGTAAAGTGCCCAAAACTTTACCTGCGGGGAAGTTATGCCCTCTTCTTGTTCCAGAAAGACCCTGGTCACATATTGCTGTAGATTTCATCACGGACTTACCAGACTCAGAAGGTTACACCACTATTCTCACCATAATAGACCATTTTTCTAGAGGAGTCAGATTTATTCCCTTCTCACAGATCCCCAATGCTTTTCAAACCGCTGAAGCCCTCTTTAACCACGTATTCCGTAATTTCGGCATACCCGAAGACATCCTCTCTGATTGGGGACCACAATTCACTTCACAAGTATGGACAGCCTTTTTCGAAAATCTCAGTGTTAACGTAGGTCTGACTTCTGGTTACCACCCACAGTGTAACGGACAATGTGAGAGGATGAACCAGGAACTGGGCAACTATCTGAGAATTTATTGCCATGATAATCCGGCGGACTGGGCACATTTTCTACCCTGGGTCAAAATGGCACAAAACTCCCTTGTGTCCTCGTCCACTGGCATGACCCCTTTTCAATGTTTCCTCGGATATCAACCTCCGTTGGCTCCATAGACCGCCAGTTCTTCTGATGTGCCTGCTGTGACGGACTGGATGGCACGTAGTGAGAGAGTATGGCAGGACACGCATCAGCACATCAAGGAGGCGCTGAGGTGGCAGAAAAGGCAGGCGGATCGAAGGCGAGGGCCAACTCCTGTATACAGGGTTGGCGACCGTGTCTGGCTGGCTACGAAAGATATGAAGGGAAGAACTAAACTAAGTCCCAAATATATGGGACCTTATAAAATTTCGAAACATATTAATGACATTTCTTATAAATTGCTCTTGCATACTAGTTCCTGTTTATCTAATACCTTCCATGTCTCTCTTTTAAAGCCTTTCCGGGAGGGTCCCTTGAACAAAGTTGGCCTGGAATCTTCTCCTCCACCACCTCCTCAGTATGAAGACTCCCCTATCTATCAGGTACGCGCACTCCTGGACTCACGGAGGCGTAAGGATGGTATCCACTACCTGGTAGACTGGGAAGGCTACGGGCCTGAGGAACAATCATGGGTTGCTGCTAGAGACATCCTGGACCCTGGTCTAGTGGCGGAATTCCACGCTCGACGTCCGGACCATCCCGCTCCACATCCCCGTGGAAGACCGAGAAACAGTGGTTCTCATTCCCGTGTTCGCTCGAGCAGGGGTCGTGCTTCGGGGGTTCCTCACTCCTTGGTCGCTTCCGCCCCCTCGGGGGGGGGTGATGTCACGCCCCCTGCTGACACAGACACTCCCCAGCAACCTGCACTTGACCCACTTTCCCAACAGACACCGGAGGACACATTCCAGCAGCCGCGCCCACAGCGTTCCGCCTCCCCCGAGTATTAACGAATGCACCTGAAACTCATTACCTCAGACTAATTAAACTCACCTCACTCGCCCTTCGGTGCGAGTTATTGCCAATCTTCTGGTTGCCTTAACAAGCATTTCTCTTTATTCATTGCTTATCTAAATCTTCTGTTTTTGACCCTTGCTAGTACTGACTTCGAGCCTGTCTTCCTGTCTGTTCCCGTTTGCTCTCATTGACCTTGGATTGTTTTTTGACTTTGATCTTGTTCCTCTGTAAGCTTGTCTATTCTCCTGAGTAAATATCACTGACTTTTATCTGCGGTTGTCTGTCTTACTGATTGTGACACCCCTGAAAGACAGTGAGTAACACTACAGCCTACTAAACCCCACCCACATTAAACCACACTCTAACATCCTAAATCCACACATCTCTTTTAAACTGCTATAAATGAGAATGCACTTTAATAATGTTAGTTCTTATTATAATTATTTTGTGTTTAATGAATATTGTGTTATTTTATTATTTGTTTTATTATATTTGATTATTATTAACTGATGATTGTTATTATTTATTTATTATTATTATTTACATTTACATTTAATTATATCACTGATTTATTGTTCAGTCTTTTTGTGCTTTGGCAACATTGTTGTTGAAACAGTAAAGCCAACCTGAACTGAAATGAACTGAATTGAGAGAAGAGTTGCTAATAGCTTAAGCACCATTAAGATGGGAATATTTTCACTTTTAAAAGGCCAACTTTTTTGAGTAGGCAAAACTTTCAGCAGTTACAGTGTGTGTATCTGAAGTGACTTGTTGTATGAAAACTTGATCAGCTCTCTTAGTAAGGGAGATACTAGTCAACAACTGACTTAGAGTTAGAGTAACTAGCATGTGTAATGGTGGACAGGTTTAATCTTGTCAGACAGTGAAAAAGTCAGTGTTGTGAGTTGAGACATGGATGATTTGCACTACACGTGGGGTCAAGAGATCAAGTTTGATACCTGGGCAGGTCATCAGTGAAGTGCTCTAGAGCAAATTTCTACTTCAGTCTACTTCAGTCAAATACTTTCCCTCTGTTGCGAAGTCTGACCCTGACAGAAACACAACACACTATCATATGAACAAAGAAATGAATTACGGAAAATTAAGTTGAAGATATTTAGTAATTTATTAACTGTTTTACATTATTATTATTATGGCATATTTTATATGACTAGTATTTCTAAAGAAATAGTATCATCCATCAATACTATGTATTAATGAGTCTACTAAAGAGCATAGCTCAGATAATAGAACTCATGTTTATTAAATACAGGATTCTCAATATAAACCACTTCCCAGTATTAGGTCTTCTCAATATGAGTGCTGCAAATCTCTATTGTAATATTTTTCTGGGTCACATGTAGCTCCTTTTTGTCTAGTGCTGTTTCTCCTAAAGACATCAAAGTGCAACATTTAAGTAATACCAATTTCCTATATGAAACTCTAGCAGGTGCCCCTGTTTTTATTGAAAGTTTATAACCTCACTGACTCCTACAGAAGAGCCTGTTGATTGTCTTTTGTTCCTCAGATGAGGGCAGATTTCCAAAAATGGAGAATAAAGTCAGCTCAGTGTGTGTGTGTGTGTGTGTGTGTGTGTGTGTGTGTGTGTGTGTGTGTCTTATTAGAGCATGATTATGCTGACTGTGCATACTGTTATCCTTTGATAAACTGATGAGAAATTGGGGTGAGTCAGAAAGGCAGAGTGGCAGTGTATCTGTGTTAAGGTTTGTGGTTAAACGTGTTTGAGGCTAATGGAAAAAGTTCTCCTAAAACACTGTTACACTGATCCAGACGGGCTGTGGTTTTGCTCGTGGGCTGAATGGAAAAGTTCAGACAGTGCTGACAAAGTCTTGATGCTTGTGGAGTGCAGTGGATAATGAACTGTGCCTCAGTTCTCTCTTCAACCTCAGAGTGGGTGGTGGAAATGCTGAGGCACCATCACAGGCAGAAGTTCTGTGTGTGTGTGTGTGTGTGAGAGAGAGAGAGAGAGAAAGTGTAATGGGTTAGCAGTTGCAAATCTAAAATGCTACACTACTGATCTCACATCCTTTCTGTTTTTTCTTCAAAAGTAAACTATCTGCAGCTCATACACAGTCTGAATACAAGTTACATCACAGGTTTATTTACTCCAAGAAGATACACACAATGTAAATGTGCTGTTAAACACCCAACATTATCCTTATGGTTCAGTTGTGCAGTTTATACTTTCACTATGTTCAGCATATATGTATATTTTAATCACTCAACTTTTTTTTAAACAGTAAGTAAATTAAGTATCTTTATTAAAACAATATCAAAACAAATAATCTGTCCAGTAACTTTTTCTGAGGATGTTTTCTTGACTAACTGGAGATTTAGCTGTTGATTTTGGAGTAATTTTAGTAATTTGGGGTCCAAGCAGGGCAGTTGCTGGAACTCTATTGCTGTTGTACAGATTTTTAGGGGTCCAGGCACCTAAAACAGATTGTGAAGACAAAACCTTAAGGCCTAGAGACATGAAACTTGCTAATTTGGTAGTAGTTCTTCCCACTACTCGGGTGCATGGATTGACCTTAAAGAGGTGCTATAGAGCATGTGAATGTATTTGGCCTTCTAACTCCCAAAACATAAGGCTTAATTATTATTATTATTTGCATAATTCCTTGGCTCAAACAAAACTAATTTGCCAATTGGATCATTAAGCTTTACTAAATTGCATAAGTTGGAAACTATGGACAGTATAGTTAACTTTAGCAATAAAGGCACTTTGCAAATGGTTGCTTCAGCTGGTTTGTCAATGGCCTGGCCCAGACAACTTTGTCAGCAACAGTTTACACTACTCTACCAGCTAACTAAAAGATTATGGGCTATGTTGCATGAAAGCAGAGCGAAATGGGTAAAGAAATCGTAAATCATCCAGACACCAAACTTGGAGGGTAAATATTTTGTACAAAGATCCTGCCATTCAGTAAAAAGAACACTGATTGGCCTGATGGTGGTGCTATAGAGTATGTTGTTACGTTTTGACCAATATCTTCTCAATTATAAAACATATGTAAAGTTTTAAAGAATTCCACAAAAACATCTCAATGCAAGTTTATAGAAGCCTTCAAATGTTGCACTATATTTGGCAACATATGTGAATCCAAGTAACTTGAACTAGTCTTAAATTTTTAGATTCAGAAATTTTATTGCATCCTCTCAAACTTAATATTAAAACAACCAGTGATGTCTTATTGTCTATTATTTTAAAAACCTTGACTTTTAAGTACAGTTTGGATGTATGAGTTTAATCAATTGGTTCAGCCTGGCTTAGTCTGACACAAGGAGTGTCAGTGATGATGATGAGATTATAACCAAATGTGATGGTTACGTACATAAATATCAGCTGAAGAAATATAAACTGTTTCATGTACTGCCAACTGTCTAAACTATCATTTTTTCTAAGATTTAAATAAACAAATGATAATGACTTTACATTACAAATCTAAATGAGTCTTACCACTTTATAAAACTATTTACTAAAATTAAAAAGTTAATAATTTGATGTATAAACCATAGGTCATATCATAACAGATGATTTTTAGTACAAGTAGTGGAGAACATTCATTAAAATCCAACCATCTGCAGCATCATGACCAATGATAATCAGAGGATGTATTAAGAATGTATTTTTAATCACATTATTCCATAATGATTCTAAAATGGTGCTGGTTTCCTTATCACTTCCTATTTTCCAAAACCGCAGAGTTGCTGTAGGCTGCTTGTGGCTCATCCCAAAAGTCTCTGATCATGAAAGCTAAGGTCTTTGGTTTTAGTCTCTGTGAGAGTTAATATGTTTATATAATATAAACCATTAATCTTAACTCAATAAAAGGTCATTAGCATAAGTCCTAGAGAGCATTATTTAAATTCAGTCATCTGCTGCATCATATATGACCAATGACATATTGATGATGTATTTGGGATTTATTTCGAATCATATTATTCAATAATCACAATAACTGAAAGATGGTTTCTAAAGTGATTATTCCCTAGTAATATATTATTTACAAAAATGCAGCATTGTGGCTTGTGGCTCACCCTGAAAACACTGCCCTTTGTACACTTGTTTATTTTTCTCTATAACCACTGACAACCTGAGAACAGCAGAAACTGTACTTGTACTTTGGCATGTTTGCCAAAATTCTCAATAGTGTAGTTGAGAGTGTCCTTACCAGCTCCATCACAGTCTGGTATGGAAATGGCACTGTTCAGGACTGGAAGGCCATCCACTGTATGATCAAAACTGCACAGTCCATTGGAAGAGCATTTTGTCCTCAATACAGGACCATCAAGAGGGCACTCAACATCATTAGGGACAATACACATCCCCATCACAGCCTCTTCACACTCCTACCAGACACTACAGTAGTGTTTAAATCCAGGACAACCAGAATCTCAAACATCTTTTAAACACAAGTCATCAGGCTTGTGAACAACTCCATCAGGACATTGCATCCTCTCATCACTAACTGGTTGAACTCTGGCCCACACAAAATCACCATTACTGAACTTTACTTACTATACATGCACTCATTGTTTCATTTATTGCTATTTACTCCACAAATTGTATCTATTGCTGCTGTCATTTTCATTTTTTTGCAATAATGCACAGTACACTTTACAACATTGCAAAATGCAAAATACAGTACATGCTCCCTGCATAATATCTCACAGCTATGCAACAGTACTGCATCTCTTTATGTTTTAGTTGTTACTTATGTATCTTTTTTTCAATACAATTTACAGTTGCCTTTTAGGATTACTTGGATTTCTGTATAAATTGGTCATTAAATGTGTTCTGATCTTCATCTAAGTTACAACGTTTAACAAACACAGTCTGCATAAAATAATACTGCACAAAAAATATGTTTTCATGTTTTTATTGAACACAACATGTAAACATATATGATACATAAAAAGATATATGCTCCTTAAAGTATGCCATCTATCCCTTTGCCTGTGTTACAATGACACAAGGACTAAGAGGTGTTTATACTGTTCAGGATCTGCTGAAGGAGGTTATCAGGACGGGTTTGCAGTGTTGTTTCCATGATACCATATATGCTGGAGAAACCGGAGCTGAATAACAAGATGTTAACTAGACTCATTAATGTAGTCATACTGTTAGACATCATGCAGTGGTTTCCTGTTTGATTTGTATACAGTTGCATGAAAACGTATGTGAAACCTTTGTGATTACTTGAATTTCTGCATAAATTGGTTAAATGTGTTCTGATCTCCATCTAAGTCACAACAATAGACAAATACAGTCTGCTTAAATGAATATTGCACAAAAAATATATGGTTTCATGTTTTTATTGAACACAACATATGAATGTAAACATTCACAGTGCAGGGTGGAATTTTATTTTAACCTTTAGGCTAATGACTTCTCCAAAATCTAATTGGAGCCATGAGTCAGCCAACCTGGAGCCAATCAATGTAATGAGATTTTTTTAATTGGATGTGTTGATTAAAGCTGCCTTGCCATATACAAACCCCACAGCAGTATTGAGTTTGCTGTTCTCAAGAAGCATTGCCTGATGTGAACCATGTCACACAAAAGAGATTGTAGAACACCTACGATATATACGATATACCTAAAGCTTGATGTTCATGTTTCCACAGCAAGACATACTGTCTACAAATGGGGAAAGTTCAGCACTGCTGCTACCCACCCTAGGAATGGTTGTCCAGTAAAGGTGACTGCAAGAGCACAGTGCAGAATGCTCAATGACGTGAAGAATCCTAGAGTGTCAGCTAAAGACTTACAGAAATATATGGCACATGCTAACACTGTTGTTGACAAATCTACAGTAAGTAAAACATTAAGAAAGAATGGAGTTCATGGAAGGACACCAAAGAAGAAGCCACTGCTGTCCAAAAACATTGCTGCATATTTGAAGTTTAATAAAGAGCACCTGGATGTTTCACTATTGGCAAAATATTCTGTAGACAGATGAAACCAAAACTGAGTTGCTTGGAAAGAACACACAATGCTATATGTGGAGAAAAAAGGGGAGGGGTCATCATTGTTTGGGGTTGCTTTGCTGCCTCAGGGCCTGGACCAATTACTGTCATCAACATAAAAAATGATTCCCAAGTTTATCAAAACACTTTGCAGGAAAACTTAATACTATCTGTCCATCAACTGAAGCTCAACAGAGGATGGGTGATGTAACAGAACAACGACTCAAAAATTGCAGTAAATCAACAACAGAATGGTTTCAACAGAAGAAAATACACCTTTTGGAGTGGCTCAGTTAGAGTCCTGACCTCAACCCAATTGAGATGCTGTGGCATGATATCAAGAGAGGGATTCACACCAGACATCCCAAAAGCATTGCTGAACTCAAACAGCTTAGGGAAGTGGAATGGTCCAAAATTTCTCCTGACCTTTGTGCAGGTTTGATCAGTAAATACAGGAAACATTTGGTTGAGGTTATTGCTGTCAAAGGAGGGTTAACTAGTTATTAAATCCAAAGGTTCACATACTTTTTCCACCCTGCACTATGAAAGTTGTGTTCAATAAAAACATGTAAACAAATATTTATGTGCAGTATTAGTTTAAGCAGACTGTGTTTGTCTATCACTGTGACTTAGATGAAGATCAGATCACATTTAATGACCATATTATGCAGAATTCCAAAGTATTCCCAAAGGGTTCACATACTTTTTCTTGCAAGTGTAGTTTAAAATATTATAAACACTGCTCAAAAAAGGGAACACTAAAATAACACATCCTAGACCTTAATGAATAAAATTTTCCAGTTGAAAATCTTTATTTATTACGCAGTGAAAAGAACAAAATAACATAAGACTGTTCAATGTAAATCAAAATTATTACCCCTTGGAGGCCTGGATTTGGAATCATACTCAAAATCTCATAAGACCCTCATGGAGTCTGTTTCTGACAGTTTGAGCAGAAACATTGATATTAGTGGTCTGCTGGAGGTCATTTTGCAGGGCTCTGGTTCTGCTCCTCCTGTTCCTCCTTTGCACAAAGGAGGAGGTAGCGGTCCTGCTGCTGGGTTGTTGCCCTCCTACGGCCCCCTCCATGTCTCCTGGTGTACTGGCCTGTCTCCTGGTATCTGCTCCATGCTCTGGACACTGTGCTGACTGACACAGCAAACCTTCTTGTCACAGCTCACATTGATATGCCATCCTGGATGAGGTGCACTACCTGAGCAACTTCTGTGGGTTGTAGACATCACCTCATGCTACCTCTATAATGAGAGAACTGACAGGTCACCACCTGCAGAACCACTCCTGTATAGGGGTCGTCTTGCTAATTGCCTCTCCTTTCTACTTTCTACCTGTTGTCTGTTCCATTTGAATGGATATATATATTTGGATATATAATGGATATATATACTTGCACAATCAGTGGCTGACCAAATACTTTTTTCCCCTATATATATATATGATGCAGAGTAACAAAAGCTGCAGATTGTGCCAGTGAAGTGAAGTCAAGAGTGGCCATGGGCATGTTGGTGATGGTCAAATTGACAAAGATGTGAAAAAGCAAGTCAATTAACTAATTAATTTAGTTAAACTAAGACTGATGAAAGCCTTGGTCTGGCCAGTAGCTACATATGGATGTGAAGCCTGGACATTGAAGAAAGAGGAAGAAAGACGTATTCAGGCTTTTGAGAACAAGTGCATCGGGAAGTGATTGAAGATCTCATGGATGAAGGTGATGACCACTGAGCAAGTCTATGAAATGGCTAGAACTCAAAAGGAGTTACTGATGCACGTTAAATCCTGCAAGTTACATTACTTCGGTCATGTGATGAGGCAGCACATGAGAGTATTCCAGAGTCTGAAGACATGGATATAACCTGGATGAATAACATCAAGACATAGACTAGATTATCAGGTGCTAGCCGGCTACAAGGAACCAGAGACAGATGGCATTGGAGAGAAGTGACTCATCTGTGCAGCCTACCATGATGATGGCATGTGAAATGACATGATATATATATATATATATATATATATATATATATATATATATATA
>BRDA01034040.1:9628-21499 GCA_036984385.1 Crenuchus spilurus | reverse complement strand
CACCTCCACATCATTGCATTCAGTTTTTATTCACAATTTTGTTTAGTGTCACTATTCACATTATGTCTCAGCCCCACCTCTGCTTCATCCATTTCCTGTCCTTGTCTATGTGTCAAGTGTTTGTTTTCTTTGGCCATGTCCATCATTCTGTGTGTCCACCTTAGCATCTGTGTTGATCTGTGTTCATGTTAGGTACTTAGTGCTACTGCCTCAGTGTTTGTTTTGTTAAATGTTAAATAAGCTCACACTGAATCCCATCTGCCTCCTTCTCCTCATACTCTACCCCAAACATTACACTTTAATACAGAGATGGCAAAATGTCAAATTTATTTATAAATCACATTTAAAAACAATGTGTTGACCAAATTCCTGTGCAAATTGTATTTGTTTTTATCAGTTTGAAGATGATATTATTGACATTTGCCTGAAAGTCCTGGATATGAATCCAAAATGTCTGAGAGATGCAGTGGAGGATTTTTCTGCACGCTGCAATCCCATTTATGTTGGACGGGTGATCAGTGCCATGGTATGTGTCAAATTCTCACATCCTTGAATGTCTGTATAAGTGTTATTAATAAGCAGATAATATAAATCTGAATAGAGGACAATAGTGGAACTCTAATAGTTTGAGTTCTAGTGTCTTTTTCTTTCTGGTTGCTCACATAGTGTTGCCTAATTGGAATTCTAATAATAGCAAAAACTCTGCTGTTCCCTTTTTGTTTCTCATGTCTGTCCAACAGATAAATGTGAATGATGACAGAGGTGTGTTGGAGGGAAACTGGGGCTCATGCACTGGAGGAGTGAATCCAAACCTCTGGAGCAGCAGTGTGGACATCTTAAGACAGTGGTTTAAAACTGACTGCTCTCCAGTCAAATATGGACAGTGCTGGGTGTTTGCAGCGGTTATGTGTACAGGTAACAGTGCACACATATTTGTGGAGTTCTAAACAAAAATATGTCTGAGTACAAAGTTACAATACGTTATTTAATTTTATCTGTCTGTGATAAGACACAAATTCAAATCAGGTCAAATAGTCACCAAACATTTTGGCGGCATGATAAATAAATTACTAGCTGTGTATATATCTCTAATACTGGCAACACATTTAGATCGTGATGTGTAATTTCATCTGTGCAGTTTCAGATAATCCAATAAACAAAGTAAAGGTTTTGTTTTAGTACGTTTTGTGTTTCAGTGATGAGGTGTTTGGGCATTCCATGCCGAGTCATCACCAACTTTGAGTCAGCTCATGACACCAATAGCAACCTCATCATTGATAAGTACATGAGCAATTCTGGAGTTGAGGACAGCAGTGACAGTGTGTGGTGAGTGTGGAATTATCACTAATATGCTTAACTAGAAAAGTGCATTTCCTGAAGGAAACACAGGATGTTGCCCTAAACATGGCTCACTTGCTAAGGTATCCCAGATGGTTTTAAGTGATGCTGTGGCATCTGTCGTGGTTGCTATGGTGTTGCTACTGCATCCATGGTCATTGTTAAGGTGTTGCTAGGTGGTTGCTATGGTATTTCATGTGGTTACTAAGGTGTTCCTGGGTGGTTGCTGTGTTATCCAAGGTGGTGGCTAAGGTGTTGCTATGTGGTTGCTATGGTATTTAAGGTAGTTGCTAAGGTGTTGCTAGGTGGTAGTTATGGTATTGCAGGTGGTTGCTGAGGTGTTTCAAGATGGTTGCTATGGTATTTAAAGTGGTTGCTAGGTTGTTGTTATGATATTTCAGTTGGTTGCTTAGGTCTTCCTAGGTGGTTGCTATGGTACCCAAGGTAATTGCTAAGGTGTTGCTGGTGTTATAATACTGCCTTACAGGCTGTAATAGCAAGTCATGTAAGAGGAGCAGGTCAGACACAGCAGCTGAGGCTCCTGTGTTTGTGAGAATCTGGCAGTTGGATTCTAAATTCCGAACATTCCACCATTCATTTTCTATGGGGAAAAATCATACAGGAATTTTACGAAATCTGTAAGTCGGATTTGGACAAAAAAGAAAATCATAAATATATGCTATCAGATCTACTAATGTCACAAAATTGGTGTTTCTAGCTCAAAAAAATTGTGACTTCTAATGGGATTTCAAATGTTGAGACAAAAGTTTAGGACATTTGAATGGATTCCAAAGGGACCAAAATTCTGACAATAGCGAAGTTTTTAGGAAAACCATGTGTCAGATTAAAATTCTGTGTGCAAGCCCGGATCATGCAATCACACCGAACAATCTGAAGTTGGAATGGTGTTGATACCTCAAAAACTGCAGTACAAGGAGCAGGACAAAAAAACAGTGGAAGAAGAATAATATAAATCGGATAACAGTATATTGTGCATTGTTTTGCAATACGCAACATACAGTAATTATAAGTGAGTACACCGGTCAGTTGCGGTAGAGTGTCCAACCACCATCATGGACTAAGGACGTGACGTGACTATTGTCCTAAAGGACATGATAATACGGTTCTAGAAGCAGGATTGTAGCATTTCAGAAACCCCTAACTTTGTGGGATGTTCTAGAGCTGATGTAGTAAAGGTGTACTGAGAATGGACTTATCATACATTGAGTGCCTCCCAAATGCATAACAGTGGTGCCCCACTGATGCCAGATGGAAACAATGACTCCAGAGATTGTTACAGCATTATGCCACTATGGACCAGTTAACCTATATATAAACTATTGTGTAGGTTGTCATACTATTTTCATATGACTGTGTATAACGTTGCTCAAAGGTCAATTTACAGTTTCATCCATATGTTTGAAATCACTCACAAAATCTGACAAAAATGGCTTTTTTGATGTTCTGTCTGCTGCAGTTGTACAGGTCTCCACAGTGAGGACTTTCACACTTACAGCATAACCAGCAATCTGACAAGCTCTGTTTCTTGAAAAGCAGAACTTTCTCTGCATGTCTTGTATTATGTGCTTTCTCATTCATATTCCAACCATTGACTGGTCTTCTCCTTTATAACATCTCTGTCTTTATCCAGCTGTGTGGCCATGATGATTTGGCTCTTATCCTGTGTGGCCATGATGATTTGGCTCTTATCCAAGGTCTAGATCTTCATCCCTGCCCATTTCTCTGCACCCATTACATCAATTATGAGAACCAATTTGCTTATCATCTAATATATTTCAGACTTCAACAGCCACTGTTATGAGATAATCAGTTGTTTGTTTCCTCTCTGGTCATAAAGTTTTGGCTAATCTTTTTGTTCACCATATTTATTTGAATACTCATGTGTCTGTTCAGGAACTTTCATGTCTGGGTGGAGGGTTGGATGAAGCGCCCGGACATCTCTGACAAATCTGTCTACGATGGTTGGCAAGTCCTGGATCCAACACCACAGGAAAAGAGTGAAGGCACTGTTCACTTATACATGTTCTAGATAAAGCACTACAGGGGTTCATAAACCTAAACCTCTTATTTTTATCTATCAAAAAGATGACTTTGAATCACTGCCAGCTGTATTTGGTGTGGTTTCTTAAGCAGAGTGGATAAGTTGTGTCTCAGAGAGGCATCAGAACAAATTTCTCTCACTCAAATTCTCGTTTGGCGAAAAAGTACAAAAAACTTGCAACATGTGTAAATGCATCTTTTTCTCTGCAGGTGTGTACTGCTGTGGTCCGGCTCCAGTGAAGGCTATCCTGCAGGGTCAGACCAATGTGAAGTACGACGTGCCTTTCGTGTTTGCAGAGGTCAATGCAGATGTAGTCACATGGATAGTTCATCCTGATGGCTCAAAAACAAGACTTATGACAGACACATCCGCTGTTGGAAAAAGCATCAGCACAAAGGCTGTGGGAAGTGACAGAAGAATAGACATTACCAATCTATACAAATATCCAGAAGGTCAGTATTTAAATGGAGATTAATATTGCAGAGATAGAAAGCTTCTGTATTTACAAAAATTATTGAAGCTGAAGGAGAATTCCATCATTATTTTGTCAAAATGTCTGCTTATTTAAATGGTGAAAATGTAAACGTCATTCAACGTGATCAAAAATGTACCATTCTACAAAAACATGCTCTTAACAAGAGCGATGATGTAAGGATGGAGACCCTGAGACGAGAGTGGAATCCCTGTTTGAGCTTTGTTTGCTACTGGAAACACAAAGAGTACCAGGAGGCTCAGACTGCACTTCATAAGAAATCTAATCAGAACTGGAGACTTAAAGCATTAATAACTAACTGATGCCCCAATGGAGCCTCCTCTGTGGTCAGGCCAAGCAGTTGTCCTGGATTTATATGGATTCCACAGAAGACACCTGAGAGTAACTAAGATAGGAAAATAGACAGACTGGGACCACAATAAGGGTTAATTAGCTTGACACATGGCTGTACAGCAGTGGCTGTAGCTTGGCTTGGCTGTGACAATATTACTCCACTGAGCAGGCTGTGATTGTGCCTTAAGTGAGATCAATGATGGTAGAGTAGACTGTGAAGAATTTATCTAAGGCTTGAACTTGAAAGAGAGAGAAGGTGAGGTAGAGCTAGTGGGACTGGGGGTAATGAAGGCAACAGTGCCTTAGGGGAGGGTTTAATAGCCCCTGGCACCATGGCATGGGATAAGGCTGAGAGGGATGAAAGAGTAAGCTGAGACTGAGGTAGAGAGAAAAGCGTGTCTGATGCTAGAACTGTGACTATAGAAGACTCAGGAACTAAGCTGTAATGAATGACTGCAGTGAAGACAAGGGCTATGACAATGACTGTGGCTGAGACAAGAGCTGTAGCAATAGTAGACACATGATAGAAACATGTATTATGGCAATGACTGAGGCAAAGACTGTGGTAATGGCTGAGACTATGGAGAGGGTAGAAACAGAGACTATGGTAAAGGCTGACCTGCGTTGTGAAAGACGGACAGGCTGGTACTGTGAGAAGGGAGCAGACTGAGACTGAAGAAGACTGAAGCTGTGAGAGACTTGAGGTGGATAGAAAGCCAGCAAGCCAGATTTACACTTGAACTTGATCTTGAACTTAGCAATGAGCTAACCAAGAAGACTGTAGAGGTCTCACTCTTTGAACTTGGTGTGATCCAGAGCCTGGGATGTCTCCACTCTGCTGGAATACAGGCAGGTAGGGTGTTCTAAGATTCCAAGCCTTCTTAGAGACAGTCTGCCATGATATATGAGAGTCTCAGCCAGTCAACATGTTGGTTTCCTCTGATTGAATTGAATTCATTCTAGACTGAATTGACTTGGTAGGAACAAGATATCTAAAGAATTTAAAGCCATTCAACTTAAACAGAAGTAGTTAAAATATTAAACAAAATAGTACACAAACAAAACACGTTTTTGCAAGTAATATTATTTTATATTAACCATTAATATAAAGAAATTAGAGTTGCTAACATTCTCCAAAATGCACAACTTTACATCAGAATGGATCATCTTAAAAGTTGTATTAAGCAGATTTGTATAAAATCAGAGGAATTATAAATTAGAATTGTCAAATACATTAGTTTGGCCTACAAGACTTGGGTAAGTTTTGATGGAATTTTCTGTTTTCTATGGGTTTTTGTGCTGTAGACACAAGTAATGTCAACACAACATACCGTACATTGCAGGCTCGACTGCAGAGAGAGACGAGTTCAATCGTGCCATGAAAAATATGACCATTCCTGGCACTGAAGATACAGCTTCTTCAGGTGTGCTGATGACGATTCAGGAAGTGGATAAGCCCATGAGTGATTCAGACATCAAGCTTAGTCTGACTCTGCACAACAATCGCTCTATATCACAGACTCTCAGCATCCAGATAAATGCACAGACCATGAAGTACAATGGCTCTCCCACAGGGAACATCTACATGGAACAGAAGGAGGTACAACTCAAACCTAATGAAGGTACAATAGGCACATTTTTCACACTTGTGTGTTAATAAGGTATATAATACTGTAAAACCTGCATTTGAAGACCAAATCCAATATCACAAGTATTAATAAAGATTTTGTTCCCTTTTGTCCCCACAACAGCATTAGTGTGGTCACATTCTGATGTTTGGATGATTAGTTTTGTATCACAAACAAAATGTCACTTCAGAGGACACTTCTACACCCGATATTGCTAGGTCCTAGCAGATGAATGGCATTCAGTGCTTTTCTAAGATAATATGAGATCTGTGTGCAATTGAACATTTGTGACAGCAACTTCCTTAGATTCATTAGACATGAGGTGTATTTGTGTATAATGCATAATTTGCATGGCGGCATTGATTCATGACTTTTAAGAGAAAGGGTTTATAGAACTTGACTATAGATCTGTTTTATAACATAAAATAATAGTAATAATAGTGTAATGCTCTGCCCTGTGCCCAGTGAAGGGGACTAACCATGACCCTGATAAGAATTAACCCTTTTGACCATCATCATTGATGTCATACGCAGTCATCACTTCGCGATGGTAGGCTGCACAGACGAGTCACTTCTCACCAATGCCATCTGTCTCTGGTTGCTTGTAGCAGGCTAGCACCTGATAATCCAGTCCATGTCTTGATGTTCTCCATCCAGGTTATTCTTGGTCTTCCATGACTTCTGATTCCCTCCACAAGTCCAGTCATAACACTTCCTTCAATGCTCTCATGTGATGCCTAACAATGGTGCATACACGAAGTAACGTAACTTGCGGGATTTAACGTGCATCAGTAACTCCTTTTGAGTTCTAGCATCTTATATACTTGCTCAGTGGTCATCATCTTCATCCATGAGAGCTTCAGCAACTTGCACTTGTTCTGAAAAGCCTAAAAATGTCTTTCTTCCTTTTTCTTCAGTGTCCAGGCTTCACATCCATATGTAGCTACTGGCCAGACCAAGGCTTTCATCAGTCTTAGTTTGGTGTTGGTGGTACTTGACTTGCTTTTCCACATCTTTCATCACCAACATGCCCATGGCCATTCTTGACTTCACTTCACTGGCACATTCTGCAGCGTTTGTCACTCTACATCCCAATTATATGAAAGAGCCCACTTGCTCCAGAAGTCTTTCTTTGACTGTGATCTTCAGTATATTTTCAATGTTCATCATTACGTTTGTTTTAGCTGCATTGATCTCCATGTTATATTCCACCTCTCAGCACAACTCACCAGCTCCTGCAGTTCTTCTTTTGATTTGGCCGATAAGACAAAGTCTTATTATCTGAGATTGTAAATAGTAGTATTGACCCAGATACTCATTTAAGACGAGTATCCGGTACGGATAAAGCATTTGTGATGAGTACGTTCACGATACGAGTAAAACTCATAATTATTCCTGCTCGTGCTGAAGGAAAATCCTCATTGGGTAACTGACTGTCTTTACAATCTGTGATTGGCCAGTCACACAGAGCGCCCACCCCTCCCTACACAGACGTGTCTCTCTGTGTGTGAAAGAGTGAGGCACAGCTCTGGCTGCACAGTCACTTAGTCACACATACACACACACACACACACCTTAATCAACATTGTTTAACTTTTTTGTGGAAAAAAATGCCAAGAACGTTAAGTAGTAAAAAAAATATATTAATAATTGAAAGAAAAAAATCACTTTGATCATAAAATAAATAAATAAATAAAGTTGTGTTGAGTATGACAACTCTTGTTCATGAATAGTAAATAGTTCTCTTACTTTTGTTATCAAAACATTGATTTGAATCTCAATGTTGAGGCTGTTCTGTAAATAGTTTTCAAATAAACAATACATATAGCAACTTCTGATCAATCCATGTCAATTTCAGTCTTAAAATAATGTACCAATTTAAGTACCACCCACTTCCAGTTAAACCACGCCCAATTCCAGTTAAGGCCCTGCCCACTCCGAGTACAGATACGGATACAGATCATTCAGATGGTTGAACAGATACAGATACAGATATTGGTGTGCTTGCTCATCCCTAGTTAATAGTCCTTCCACTAGTCCTGAATCCTTACATAAATCCTTGAAGTGCTTTTCTCATCACAACAAGATGTTGAACAGACACGGTGAGAGGATACATCCTTACAGTTGCTTATGCCGACTGTACACATTTCTTAACAGCTGGACCAGGAGAGAGGGGAAACCCATCTCCAGCATTAACCAAATTTTCAATGTCAATGTCACAAGATTGTGATTGTGCATTATTGATTGACTGTTTCCACTTCTTGTTGATCAGGATGTAATCATTCGGGGCTCTGGTCTCCTGATTTCCATGTGTATCTGTGCCTCTTGCGTACACAGAAGAGTGTGTTGCTGATGAACAACCCTTGTTTGTCACAGAAGTTTACTAGCACTTGACCTCTATCATTTCTTGTATCATGACCATATTTCCCAAGCACTTCACTTTCTGCTGCATTTTCTCTGACTCTGGCATTGAAATCACCATTAATGACGAGTAGATTCTGCTTCAGGGTCTCCACAAGTACATGTTCAAGTAATATTATAGAAATGTTAAAATATATTTATTTATTTTTACTTTGCTGAACAGGTGCATTTTGATGTTGTTGTTTTGTTCCACTGCTCCATTTGTGTCTGAATAAGTTTACTTAGCTGGTACCAAAATTAAGCAGTAACACACAAGAGGGAGTTTGATATTTGAGTCACTGATGTGCTGTAGTTGTGACCAAAGATCAGTACATCAGGGCTAATGTCTCACGTCACACTACTCTCTAATGTATTATTGTGATCATACCACAGTTCTGTTATCACTGTTTATTGTTAGATTTTAAGATAAAGAGGACTGAAAAAATGATTTGTGTGATTATCATCAGATGTTCTGATTGTTGCTAGGGTAGGTGCATGTGGCGGAGTAACACTTAGAGTTTCGGTCATAGTGACATTATGGTCAATATCAGCACTCCTAGAACGTCTCTCAGCCAATCAGATTGTGGAGTCAGAACTAAATGTGGTATAATATTAAGTGAAGAAGAATATGCTGATCTTTTAAATTTACTGGTCTTGAAACCATATCTATTGCATGATATCAAAATTCATTTCAGAGATGTGTTTTCAATCAGTCATTTCTGTCATCTGCAATGCAATTGTGTTTACAGAGCTATCCCTCCCCTTCAACATTGCCTTTGCTGTTTATGGAGAGAAAATGCTGGGTAATAACAGTATCAAAGTCTCTGCAATTGCCAAGAATGCAAATGATCCCACAGAGATGTATGTGGCTGAGAAAAATATTGTTCCACAAAGCCCACCTCTTACAATCACAGTGAGTTTAACTTTTAGCACAGAATATGCTTTATCTACAGCTATCAACATACACACAT
Organism: Crenuchus spilurus; assembly: GCA_036984385.1. Lineage (NCBI taxonomy): Eukaryota > Metazoa > Chordata > Actinopteri > Characiformes > Crenuchidae > Crenuchus > Crenuchus spilurus. The sequence goes on along the minus strand of BRDA01034040.1, from coordinate 12,274 downwards.
TTTAGTACAATAATAGACAGATGTATGCATTTGAAGAGGAACGCTGACAGTTTTACAAAACCAATAAATTCACTTCAATTAAACTTTTTTTTTTTCAGGTAAAAGGAACAGCTGTTCTGGATCATGAGTTCAATGCAGAGATAGTGTTTGATAATCCTTTGAAAGAAACTTTAAAGAACATCTCTATCACACTGACTGGGAGTGGCCTGCTACAAGAAACAGAGATCTGTCGGTGAGACACACACACACACACACACACACACACAAACACACACCAGAAGTGACTGAGTAGACTGTGAAGCTCTGATAACACTAGTCGCGTTTCCATTGACCATGAAATATCCTAAATTAGAATTGCAAATAAAAATTAGCTTAATGGAAACATGACAATTTCGAAAAAACTCACGTTTTTCGATAAAAGTCTTTTGCGCTAAGATGAGGTGGTTTTTCAGTCGTATCGAAATTGGTTTATATCGCAAAAGTGTAATGGAAACACTTGAACAGACTTTTTTCGCATTAAGGGAGTCACGTGATCAACAACCGAACATTTCTATTGGCGAAAAAGACGACGCAGAAGAAATCAACAGAAAGTAAAAGGATGAAGATGACGTGGCATATTTGGAATAACGAGGAGAATCCTTGGAAAATGTGCAGCTGGCTCCACTAGAGATCTCACAGCATCACAAAGTTCATTAAAAGTTGAGTGTGTCATTCTAAAATGTTGAATCCACAGCTCTTCTGTAAAATCATCGACTACAGTTTCCCAAAAACGCCGCATACGTAGCCGTAGAAAGGCGATTTATGAAGTCTATTCCATTCACTTGTATTAGTACACAGCGCAGCTTTGCCTCTTCCAATATGGCGGATACAGAGTTATGTTACATCAGCGGGCCAACCCAGTCTAGGTATTAATGTCTATGTTTACATCCACTGCCGCCATGTTTGTAATGACTTATCGCGAGAACAAACATATTCACATGTGATTTTATAATAGTATTTTGCATTTAATGGAAATACCACAACTGCGAAACCTGTTTTGTCTAATTGTTTTTTCGACAAAACAGAATATCGATAAAGTTTTGCACAAAACTGCAATGGAAACGCGACTAGTGATAGCTGTCATACATACAACAACCTGACCAATGACCAGCAACAAACACATCCTGAGTCACTGAAAAAGGGAATTAATGTAACTTTTTTGGTTACAATAGGTTTGCTGTTCTTGGCCCAGGACAAAGGGCCAGAGCCATTGTAACATTCTGGCCCTACCGCACTGGTCTAAGGAAACTACTAGCTAATCTCCAGTGCTCAGCCTTCACAAGAATCAACACCAGCTGTAATATTGAAGTCAGACCATTCATCAACAACTGAGATGACCCTACAAAAACATGTCTGTTCATATATTAAAGGGCGTATAAACAACTAGTTTGATGCCTAATAAAATGTTATTCTGTATTTTTAAACATGAGAGGAATATGTTAAGAAATCTATGTGTACAGACTTATAGCATGGTTATAGTTCTGTAAACCAATATTCCCATTTTAGTGCACTAGTCATATCCTTTATACAGCGCCCTACATAATTATTGGCACCCCTAGTTAAGATGTGTTAAAAGCCTTAAAATAAATAATTTTTTTTTGCAGAAGCATAATCTCACTCTGAAAATATGTAGAAAAAAGCACCCTTGTTTATAGTTTATAAAGTGGATCAAAGTATCTAGGAACCTTTAATTATTAATTCATCACTTCCTGTTTCCCTGGGGTATAAATATGGTGTTACACAGAGACCTATTTCTCTTACTCATTCTTAAACATGGTAAAGACAAGAGAACACACTATTCAAGTAAGGCAGATGTGTGTCGACCTTCATATATCAGGCAATGGCTACAAGAGAATAGCCACTCACCTGCAGATGCCCTTATCTACAAGTCAGAGCAATCATCAAAAAGTTAAAAACATCTGGAACTGTGACAAACAAGCCTGGAAGAGGACGCAAGTGTATCTTGCCACCACGCACAGTGAGAATTATGGTAAGAGAAGTAAAAAGTTCTCCAAAGCTCACTGTAAGAGAATTGAATCAAATGGCAGAATCTTGGCGTTATGAGGTCTACCAAGCAACCATCAGCTGCTATCTACATGCCAACAAGCTGTTTGGGAGGCATGCACGAAGAAAGCCTTTTCTGAGTTATACTCATAAATGTAAACGGGTGGAGTTTGCCAAACGGTACTGGAATTTTAACTGGGACCATGTGCTTTGGTCAGATGAGACCAAAATATAGCTTTTTGGCCACAAACACTCTAAGTGGGTCCGGAGTAACACCAAGGATGAGTACGTAGAAAAACATCTCATGCCTACTGTTAAGTAAGGGGGAGGATTGGTGATGCTGTGGGCCGTTTTCTCCTCCAAAGGACCTGGGAACATTGTAATGATACACGGGATCATGAACTCTTTGAAATATCAGGACATTTTGAATCAGAATCTGGTGGCCTCTGCCTGAAAGCTGAAGATGGGTCATCACTGGGTCTTTCAACAGGAAAATGACCCTAAACATGTGGCCAAATCTACTGAACACTTGGTAAATACTCATCTAAACCGGTGTACAAATCCCAGTAAAAGGACAACTTTCTGGGTCACTACTGGGTAGAA
>BRDA01034038.1:0-30105 GCA_036984385.1 Crenuchus spilurus | reverse complement strand
ATATATATATATATATATATATTATTCATGAGCTCACCATAAAAGGTAAAACTGTTGTTTCAGGCAAAATCGTAAAAAATAAATAAATAAATAAATACCTAAGGTTTTAAATTGGTGTATAACACCACATCTTCACATTTTTCACCCTGTCCAGTCACATACCTTCTATGTAGACATCAGAGAACAACTGAACAAAATGAAAAGATGCACTCTGTGGCATTTTTAATGGTCCACTGCATTTGCTTTTCCTGGAGAAAGGAGCATATGTATGCCTTATTATAACTTTACTTTTTAAACAGTAAAATAAAAGTCTGGAGTCACTACATGGGTGAGTACAGTTAATACAACTTCAAATAAATTCATTACAACATAATCTGATATAATTTTCTTTCCTAATTATAGATACATAAAATGTACCCTTTTGTGATTTCACACTACTGAAAGTTTGTAGGTAAGTGTATGGTGTGCTGCATCAAAAAACTAGAATATCAAGAAAAAAATTATTTGTGTTGATTTCATCTAAAAAGGTCATCTCATATTTTATATTTGAAGCCTTTTTTATGTTGATACTGTTTGAATACTAATTTACTCAAACGTGATCAACTTTAAAATTAAATAAATAATAACTTTATAAAATAAAGTCATCTACATCTACAAAATATGTGATGTTGACATCTTTTTTTTATTAATTTATGCATTTTCTTTTATTATTTTTATTGTTGATGTAGCACTGAATATAAATGGAAAATGTCAGCTTTTATGAATGTTTCTTTTATGGCTATTGACTATATACAATACCAGACAAAGGTTAGTCCTTTTGGACATTCAGTGTTTTTTCATGATTTAAAATGTTCTGCATTGTAGATTAGTACTAAAGTCATCCAAACTATGAATAAACACATATGTAATTATTTAGTAAACAAACAAGTCTTAAACAAACCAGAATATGTTTATATTTGACATTCTTCACAGTAGGCACCTCTTGCTTAGATGCAGCTTTCTTGGCATTTTCTCAGTCAGCTTTATGAGGTAGTCACCTGGAATGGCTTTCAGTTAACAGCTGTGTCTTGTCAAGAGTTCATGACTTGCATTTATTGCCTCTTAATGTGTTTGAGACATCAGTTGTGTGTCTACTTTGAAGTAAAATCTAAAACATATTTTGGTTTGTTTAACACTTTTAAGTTTACTACATGATTCATTATGTGTTCCTTCATAGTCTGGATGACGTCAGTATTCATTTACAATGTAGGAAAAAATAAATAAATAACATGTCCACACTTTTGACTGTTACTGTACGTCATCTTTTTTTTTTTTTTTTTAGTAAAATTTGCTGATGATGTGCGGTTGAAGAGGGTTGTGTTTATTTATCTGCATTAGTATGTACAATTTTACATTTTTACTTGTCATGTTCTTTTAGTGTTGAAGAACCCTTTAGAAGGTAGCTGTAGTCTGGTTCATCCAAAAAGGAGTGAACTTACAACAACAAAATCTACTTTTTCATTTTTTTTCTCCCTGTTTGCCTGGTTTTATAATTCTCCACACGTGTTGCCCAGAAACATGAAAGATCTGTGGAAGAACTCCACAGAAACAGAAACACAGTGGCCACACCCCGAGTGTCTACTCACGTCTCTTTAGGTCTCCTTGGGAGGAGAGATAGGAGATAAGACCCCGGGCTAATTCTTCTTCTCTCTCTTTCTCATTTGCTCTCTTGGGTGTGTCTCTGTTGCAAGGGTGATGTAGAGGTCAGTGGTGCTCTGCCTAAGGCTTTGGTCAGAGCTGGTACTTACTTTCTCTCTCTTTTTCTCTCCGTTTCTCCATCCATCTTTTTTTCTTTCCATGCTTAATAACTCATGCTTAATAAATTGAACAAAATTTCATCCTCAGGCTCAAGAGTGGAAGAGCTTTGAAGCGAATCTGGCCCTCAAGCCTATGATCCACATCGAGACTGGAACCTGTCAGACTCAGACCCAGACTGTGACCCAGAATAAGACTATAGAAATGTGATGCTGGAAGAACAAGTTGAAGATGAAGACTGACATAGCAGAGCAGCACAGCAAAAGTACTAGCAGCGAACAAATTCTATCTCTAAGGGTACATTTGTAAGACCAAAGGAGAACAACATACACTGAGTATGTTCTTGGATGTTCTTATGCCATGCTATCAAACCCTCAGTTTATTGACATGATGTAGAATCTCAGATTATTGCTATTTTTTGTTTTTTACCCTAATTTTATCCCAATGGGTTTTAGTAGCCAACTGACCCACCTATTTTTATCAACTCTCACAATCTCTTCAATAGCCCAGACTCTTGGGAGGGGGGTTGATGAGCACAGGCCTTCTCCGATGCAAGTGACATCAAGCCTCCATTTTATAAAAAAAAAAAAAACTGCTGCTGATACATTGTGGACTATCAGTTAGCATGCTAGGAGGAAAGCGCAAATCCCCAGTACTGATGGATCACCTGTCAGATGCCTGAGTCAGTCAGCATCACTTATAGTGTTGGGGAGAGTATGCCATTTTGCCCACCTGTAGACAGAACATGGCCAACTTTCTTCACTCGGGCACTGGGTGCCGATGGCAAGCACCATGATGGGGATTTGAATTTGCGATCCTTGGATCATAGTGGCAGGGCCTTAGTATGATGAGCCACTTAGGATGACTTAGATTATGCTTTTAAGCTTATGAAGCAACTAAAAATCTTAGACCATGGTTGGGAAAGCTCTTGCATAACTTTCCCATTGAGGAGACATCTTGTCAAACCAATGGAAATGCTTACAATTAGTTTAAATATTGGAGAAAAAGTGTCAAACAGATGCAATGGGAAGCAGCAATCTGAAGTAGATTTTAATAGTAATGTGTGGGTGCAGGAGTGCTTCCATTTCTATGTATGTCTTTAACCTGATGCTGTGGCCCAGCTTGACAAAGTGAGTGTGAAAGTACTTAAATCTGTCCATTAAATATTGCGCTGAACTTGTGCACATTTTATCATAAAGCCCATAAAGCCCTGTATAACCAAATCAACAAATACCCCAACTAGTGCTGGCACATATTCTTAAAGAAAACAAACCCTTTAAATGTATCTAACAGTGAATGTACCACACACCCAAAGGCAAGGGCACCCATTTTTCGCAGCTGATCCCAATGATGACCTCATCCCCAGCTGTGAAGCACTACACACATCTCAGGATAATGTTGCCCAATTACTGCAGTTAGGGCTGTGTCTCAAGAGCTGCTCCCATACTCAGCCAAGGAGAGAGGTGCCGAAGAGGCAAGAGGTTGCATCATGCTACCTGAAGGCAAATGCAACTGGTGAGGAAGGACATGTGGAGGGCAATGGGCAGCAGACTCTGAGTTAGCATCATTTGTTGTTATTGCTTGACAGGGCTCTTGCTCATTGAACACCATGTATCTCCGAAATGGTAACTTTACAGGAGACAAAAACATTCTCCACATTTTAATGGATTTTTACTGGGGATTATTGGAGCCTTTCCATTGATCCATTGATCATAATCTTTATACAGTGTAAAGGGTATCTGATGCACTCAAATGATGCAGAAAAACAAGAACTTGGGGGAAATGGTGATCCATGGTTTTCATGGTGTTACTCTTAAACCATTGGGTTTGACAGATGCAGCTGCACATAAAACCAAATGTTTATCTTAATATTGTTAAGCACACAAACATAACTCAAACATTTCCTGAATGTGTAAAGTCTGCCCTTTCCATTACATCTGATCTTGATTCACAGCTGGAGTTGATGATTTTACTCTTAAATTCAGCCCTTTTGTGATCTCCTGACTTTGGTAAACCCATTCCAAGCACTGAAATAATCTGGCAACATGAGTAAAGGAATATTTTCACAGAAGATATAAAAATTTATCAAGTCTGACTTTTAAATTGTAGAATTTTATTATATTATTATATGATTATCGTGAAACATCCCATCAAAGCCCTGTCTTGTGCTCTGTGTTTATGTTTTCCATGTGCCGTCTTGTCTCCACGTGTTCTTTTGTTTACACTCACATCATGTCTCCATGTCATGCCCTTGTTATGGTCTGCACCTGTCTTGTCTCATTGCACAGCCCTGGTCCCCCAATTATGTTTGCTTTAACGGTTTCTTCATGTTTTAAAGTCTTGTCGGTCGTACATCTCCATAGTTACTGTATTAGCCAAGTGTATGATTCTTGCTCAGTCACGTTTGTCTTAGCCTTGCTTGTTTCCACAGTCTTGTACAGTTTGCATAGCCAAAGTCTTTTGTTTGTGGAGTCCTCGTTGATTGGATATTCTAGATTGGTTAGCATTAGCTTCTATGGGGTTAGAAAAGGACTTCTTGATGGAACTGAAGCGCACAGATAGTCTGTATGACTGAGTAATTGCACTGTTTTTGAGGAAAGAGAGGAGCATGGATTTTGTTTACAAATATTCCGATTTTTTGTGAGTAAAATGTTGCTATTTTCCTAAATAATATTGCAAGTTCATGAGGTTGTTATTGATGTTTTTTTACTTGTGTCGTAGCTGTAGCTGCAGTAGGAGACTTGTTCCTCCCTGGTTTGTTTATTCAATAGAGGCATTTATTAAGGCTACAGGAGTTATCTGTCTGCGATGCAATGGCTCTTTATACTGTATTTCTGCATATTACATGGTTTTTATAACCATAAATTAGTTTATGATGGGTAGATTGATTCAGATGGAGCATTACTGAAGGCCTAGGTGTGAAATGCACAGTATGCCACTGTTGTGGACCCAACACTGCATCCGTTTCCTCCACAACTACCCACTGTGACAATTACATTACACAAATAAAAATTCTGCTAATTTGAAGGTTTATCTTACAAAAAAATAAAAATCAACATTTTGATTGTATTTCATGTAGTTGCTGTAAAAACAACACGATTTGGGCTTGCAAGTACAGGAGGAAAATCCTAAAAAAAAAAAAAACTAAAGGTTTATGATGGTATGCAGTATTAAACATTATATGTTAGAGGCAAGGAAATGAAGGATACGTCTACTTGCAGAGTTAATGCCTTTACCGTTTAGTAGTAGTGTCTTATTTAGTAGAGTCATAAGGTTGAGAAAAAGTAGAGTTTTGCTCAAATTGGATAGGTTATCTGGGTTCTTTGGTTTTCCTATAAGGGAAAGAAAAACCTGCACACATACACACAGTAATATAGCCTCTGGCTTCCTCTTTATGGAGCTGATGTAAGTTCTGCATGTGGGTGGACTGACCAGGAGAATGGCGATGATCTCAATAAGCACAGCTGACCCCAGACACTGCGACTGAATCTCAGTCTCAGAATCTCTCCTTTTTGTTCTTCCCCCCCCCCCCTTAAATATCTCAGAGCAATAATATGCATGTACTCTCTGATATGACCTAAGTTAGCTTTCTTTCTCTCTCTATGTCTCTCTCCCTCTCTCTCGCTCGCTCGCATGCTCCCACCCATCCCAGCCTCCGCGTTTGCCGAGTGTTTGAAGAAAATGAGGAGAGTGTATTTGCTTGTCAAACACAGGTCTGTGGCTGGAGACTGCGCGGGCTGTGGTTTTTATTACAGCGCCATACTCTTGACCGATTAACCCCACAGTGTCTGGAGTGTCTTCACATCATTACCAGTCCTGCTATTCATAGTGCGCACCCCATTAAAGCCATCAGCCATGCAGAGTTGCAACAACAGAGATCAGAGAGAGGCTGATCTCTGCATGTTAAATGGCCTAAGGGTTTGTAATACTCCTAACAGCTAAAGTAAAAATAAACCGCTAATTGTGGAAACTCTGTAAGGTATAAATAATTGAGATGCTATGTACTTGTCTGTGTGCCTTGTACTTCCACTTACTGGTCAAGAGCTGGTGTGAGCTTCACTTACGAAAAAAGGTGTACAGTTCATCTATTCCATCACTCCATCCTCAAAGGCACTCGTTCATAACAAAGCCGGACAAGCTTTACAATAATCACATTCAACACAAATGGGAAATTGATGATATTCATACCAAGCTAGAATATGCCACAGCACTCTTAAAAGAGATGGTTCTTCAAGGGTTCTTTAGTAAAGAAAATGGTTCTACATAGAACCATGAACACTCAATGAACCCAAAGGGTTCTCTGCATGATGAAAGAGTTCTTCAGGTTGATGAGGAATGTGTTGTAGATGATTCTAAATAGTACCAAAAGGGTTCCTCTATTAATAAAAGCTTTGTATCATAACTACAGCAGAACCCTTTTGAGGTTATATAGAACCGTTTTATATCTGAACCATATACAGCACTTTCCTCAACAATCTGAAGAACACAATTAAAAGAACCTTTTAGGTTCTTTGAGTGCTCATGGTTCTATGTAGAACCATTTTTTTACTAAAGAAAATTTGAACAACCGTCATTTTTTTAAAAGAATGTAGGTCATCAAGACTAGTATGTTGGAAACTACAATGATACATGATGGTTGCAGATTGGTAACACTAATCTCCCAATTTCATAGTGATACAAATGGTAACCTGGTAATCCAACCCAGAGACAGAAGTGAGCGTGTGCAAACTAGAAGATGATCTTAAACTGCTTTACATCAATGATAAGATGCTTCCTTGTTAATACTAAATAACAGGATGCTCTTTTTGGCACACTACTTGACCGTGGGCACTACATGCACTGAATGCTTTGTTGATGTATATGCTGTGCAACCAGACAAATATAATACCACCGGTTTAAAGGCTGGGGGTGGAGGGTGGAGGTCTCATTAATCAGATTCTAGAAATTATAAGGTTTCATTGCACTCAGATGCATTATACAATGTACAGAATTTAAGTGCATAAGTCCAAACATTCATACATTTGACTGAGTTATTAAAACACAAAGTGGTATGGTGAATTAGCATAATGTAGAGCACTGCCTAATGTAACATATATGCTTCATTTTGTCTTCCTTAAATCAGTAAATCTATGGATTGAGATATCGTGCCATGTGATTAAAGATTCAAGAGTTATTTCTCAATTTTTCCTAAAGTTTACCCAAGAGTTGAGTGAACAAATGTAGATGAAACCAAAGCAACATTAGAGCTACAATCAATCACTGTACAATTGCAAATGGCAAGAAACGTTGGTGGTGCTTTAAATGTTATGGCCAAATCTTGCTCTTAACAGCATAATACAGGTCCAAAGGGAAGTTTATGAATAAGTAATGAGTATTACATATTCAATGCCTCTACTGCTTATTCTTGTCTTGGAACAGACACATGAAATGAGTATTCAAACCTAAAATCTGTTTGTAGTGTATTATTAACATTGTGGTCTGGGAGAAGAAGAGAAAGGCTCTAATTGCAGATGGAGCCTGGAGGTGTAAGCAAGGCGTTTCTCCATTGCCTGCTCTATCCTCTGCTGGATGAGGAGTCTGGCCCCAGGCCATGGAATTAAAAGCAGTGCTGCCTGTTTGCATTATTAGGCATCAGGTGCTGTGTGGCGGCACAGTGCTCTGCTGTTGGACACCCTGCTCCGGGCCTTCTGACCCTAATTGAAAGCCTAAAGTCCTCTCGGATGCTACAGCCTTGAGCATCTGCCAGGCAGAGTGAGAAAGACAGATAGGGGAGAGCAAAATCGAAAGAGTGGGAGCTTAACAAAGAGAGAGTGAGACAATGCTGGAGTGTATGAAGCCTTTTTTCACATATGCCTGGTCTCATATATCTCCTGAGTCCTACCTCTGACCACATGTTTTCTCTCTATAGGTCTGGTATAGACCAGGTCAGGAGTAGATGGCTCTGGAGAACACGCATCTCCATCAGCACTCCAATCTCTTCTTGGCAGATTGGAAAAACACACCACTTTCTGAAGGCGCCCATGGACCCAGTGCCATTCCCAATTAAACAGTACAAGCTTTGCTTCTGCCAGGGCTGGGTGAGGAGACAAGCCAAGAAGAATCAGATCTCAACTTGGGCCAACTCCATAGGTAATCACTTTCTCGACATTTCAGCCGCTTCCAGCTTAGGTAAAATGGCTCCTGAGAGGCTAAGATATTTGTGCATTCTTGCATCTACCTAGACAGATAGAAATTCAATTTGCATCAGTGCAGCATCACAAGCCAATACACTGAGTCAGAATTTGGTATGTTTGAAAGCTGGGGAGCAGTTAAAAGCACCAATCTCTGGTCCTTCTAAGATGAGTGGTCTGGGGTTCACTTCCAGCAAACTTTGGGGTGTCTCACTGCAGATGTGGAAGCTATCCACTCCCAGTGCTACATGATAAATGATAAAACACACATTTTATACTTGCTTGTATGACTACAAATCTCATGAGAACAGCTTCTTATTTGTAAGTTCTCCTGCACCGTGAAATGCCATGCATCCCAAAAGCGCTGTTCCTTGCCAATTGACTGTTTGTATCCAAGTAAAATGACAGAAAGCAGCAAATGTTTGAAGCTTCTTCCAACCATTAAATCGACATATAAAATTGATCGATCCATGGTTTGGCTGTTCGGAAGAAAACCTGTAATAATGAAACCAGAATCAGTCCCAGTTTTGGACTCAAATATTTGGTACAAGTGTTAAAATGTCATCATTGTAACTAAACTCCAGCAGACCCTCATTGTGTCAATACAATGACATGTTTCTCTTATTGGTCAGGTTGCACATTCACAATTGTATGACCCTATACTTTTCAAGAATGTTCATAGTTACCTTCACACCCTAGTTTGGTGCATATGATGTCGTACATCATAAATCATAAAAGCTGAACTGTTTTATTCATTAAAAACAAGACGTTCCATTGAGCAAGTGCTCATCTACACTCCATAATCCTGAGGCCAGATTTCCAGACTGAACCCCCAACCAGGCAGCCGGCTGCTGGGACAAAGAGAAGAAGAATAAAGCCCTGCTTATCCAGACTGGAATTACGGGGAAAGAACAAATTAAGAAGCCTCAACTCATTAGCGCGCTGTTAATTTGACGCCCCTCCTGGAATAATCCCCGAAACTCCGCCGCTCTGCTTAATTACCCCACAGCCAGGAGCTGGCCGCCGCACGCCACCCCCTGACTCTACCACACGCCGCTTTTTGTTTTCCCATTACTCTGCTGCTGTCAGTAGACGTGAGTATGGCAACGTCTACATCCAACCCAATGGCCCCAGCACACATTAGTTACAAAGACAAGCCGTACACTCTCCAAGGTACCTACCTTCACTCAATCTCTTTTTAAAACATGGATTTGGAAAAAAAGGAAAGCCAATCTCTGCTCTTTAGCAGAACTACAGAGGCACCCGGCTTCATTTATATGGAAGCTGCATGCTGGGTCTGTTCACTAGTGTCTGTTCATATATTTCTTTCCGTCTGAAGGAAATCTGAGCATTCAACATCCAAAGGCAGCATAAACACCTTTGATGGCACAAAAAAGCAGGATTTTTTTTCTTTTCTTCGTCTTTTAGTTTGCACATTTAAAGCCCCCTCATGTTCGAGCGCAGTCTCTCTCGCTATTTGTGGTTGGGCAAAATCTGAAAAATCAAGACGTTGGTTGCTTTTAATCTCATCACCTGAGCAGACTGCTTGTGCTGAATGATTGTCAGGTTTAGTTTGCTAATGAATTTTACTTCTGTGAAGTCGTAATATTATACTCACGGGTGCTTGATTTGGTAAAAATGCTGCACACGTTAATATAGGAGTGGACCAGTTCACTTAGATCAGGAATTGGATAAGTTTTGCATAAAACATGCATATCAATGGCAAATTATTACATTAATGTGCTTTGCTAGACCTTCAGTGTGCTTTGACATTTAGGACAGACATTACAGAGTCATCTCAAATGCCACAGATGTGCAGCATCCACCTGAGTCAGTTCACACCTTCCAATACAATAGCTGCATATCAGACAGAGAGGTGAGCAAAGGCTAAGCCAGTTTTGAACATTTGAATATTCAGGAGTGGGAAATTGAGCCAGGACAGGTACCCATCCCCATTTAGAGGAAATTTCATGGGATCTTATCTGATAGAATTGGGTCCTTGTTTTAGCATCTCATCTGAAGGATGATGAATTTACATACCAGGGTCCAGGTCACTGCACTGGGGCATTGTTATCCAAACATCTCCAACAACACCACTTTCAGTAGCCACACTAGGTCTCCCATCCAAGTACTAACCAGACACAGACCTGCTTATCTCCAATGGACTTGCATGTTTTGTTGTGCACATGCTTTGGCTCTCACCTATTCTTAATGACAGACTCCACCAACATCCCTGAGATCCAGGCAATCAATCTTACAAGGATCTTCAGAGACCACATAACAAATTATAGCAAAGCTGTTACTGGTGGGATTTTTTTTTTTGCCAGTAATGGGGCATGGTAGTGAACTGATCTCAAGTCAGCATGATAAGTAAGGTCTCACCCCCCCCCCCCTCCTCATGTCATGACCTCAGGGCTCTTCTGGAGGAAAAAAAAATAGATCACTGAGCATTGTTCAGTGAGGCTGATTTTCATTATGGAAGGATTAACACAAGACCATGTAAATAAAAAAAATACATGAGACTAAGTAAATAAAAAAGAAAGACTTAATTAAGTTACATTTTAGAAAAAATTAAGTTACATTTTAAACAGAATACAGCTATTTAATGGAAAGAAACGAAAAAGAAAGAGAGAGAGAGAAAGAGAGAAGAAAAAAATATATATTGCACAAATTTCTATGCTTGACTTTGTTCTGCTAGTGCGTCGGGACATTAATGTGATCAGAAAGCCCCTCTGCGAGTTAATAAATAGCTCTCGGTTCCGTGCTGCCAAAAACCCCGCCGGCTACGGCTAATGGCCCTCATCAGGGATACACATACGCTCCGCTGAAATGAGTCCTGTCGTGAAGGGGCGGCCTCCTGGCCCGTTGAATTGTGCTCTCAGGTCTGATTTGTCATTATGGTGACTGTAAGCAGGTGTTAAGAGAGACGGTGTGATTTTGATATAGATAAACGGCAACTCATGGTAGGGGTAGCATGGAGGGGGCTAAGGGGGCAGGGGAATGGCTGCTGGATTGGGCTTTAAAAGCTCTTAAAGTCATCACATTCAGGCTGTGATTGATGTAATCAGAGCAGAACATTGAGGACAGGCCAGAACACAGCTACTTATTATCTGTTCTGCTGTTGTGTTGTTTACCAACTTATTATCCATACTGTTTTCTTTTTCTTCTCCACATATTGTCTGTAGATCCTAAAATATACAAATCAAGAATGCTATCTAGCCAGCAGCCACTAAGATAATGTTAAATGTTTTCTTTGGGAACTTGACTAGTTAGCTAGCTAGCTAATTACTTGCTAATGTATTAGCTAGGTGATGTTAGCTGCCACATTCATTACAAAGCTAAACCTGTGACCTGTGAAGCTATAAAACTAATGAGATTTCACTCTAAAATGTGTAACTATGTGCTGTTATATTGTTTATTGCATAACACAACATGTGAGCAGCATGCTAACAAGCTAGTACACTCTGTAGCTTGGTGGTGTTATTTGCATTGTTTATTACATAGCTTAACCAGACCTGTGAACCAGCATGCTAACAAGCTAGTACACTCTAAAAAGTGTAGCTAGGAGGCATTATTTGCATTGTTGATTATACAAGCTATACCTGACCTGTGAAGCAGCATGCTAACAAGCTAATGGGATTCCGCTCTAAAAACTGACTGATCCATGAATTATTACAATATTCTTTGAAGCCTAAATAAATGAGATAGGCTAGTCTTAATAGGATTATGTGCTCATATATAACTGCGCTGAACTTTAGGTATGAATCTGTACAGGGGTCCTTATCATGAACACAGTTGCAGTGACACAACCATCTACAAACAAAAGACTCAGCAAGTCCCTCAGCAGAACAAAAACAGACCTTGAATGGTCCACTTCCTCATTAGCGCCTGCAGACCACAGGCAATGCAGGCCTATTCAGAAAGTACTGACTTTTGGCCCAAGAAGCTCCAGTCAGCAACTCAATGGAGAGATAGCAAGAAAAAAAGAGAGGTACTAAAAGAGACTTTCACAGTATAGCCGGAAGAAAAGGGCACTCAATGTGCTTGAACAGAGTGCACCTCCATTACGTTTATGTAGTATAAAAGCTACCAGAAGGTAGAAAGAATATAATGCAACACAGTACATGGGATGCTGTTTGAAGTTTGCACTTGCATGTACATGTACATTATACATGTCATAATATAATTATGCATGACTCATTGTGTTAAATACCCAGTTCTTTCATACTTTCAATATAATACGTAATTACTTTATATCTGCAGGTAGACCAACAATGTAGGATTGAGTGGATAGTGAGAAGACAGTGTTTGAAAACCCAAACAGCTTTGCTATGTATGATTCACTCATACTACTACATCACACACTAACACACCATGACCTTGTCAGTGCTGAGAATGATCCACCACACAAATAATACCTGCTCTGTGGTGGTCCTGTAGGGTCATGACCATTGGTGAACAAAGTATACAGAGAAACAGATGGACTACGGTCTGTAATTGTAGATCTACAAAGTGCACCTGTATGCTCAGTGGAGCTGATAAAATGGACAGTGAGTGAACATATTTAAAGTTATGGACTGGAATGTATATAATAACAAAGCCTCACTTGACTAAATTGACTTGATTTAAATGGCGTGTACCATTTTCAATCAATCAATCAATCAAATTTTATTTATAAAGCGCTTTTTACAACTGAGGTCACAAAGCAGCTTTACAGGGTTAGTAATAACAGACATCAAATCATTAATCCCTAATCCCCGGTGAGCAAGCCAACGGCGACAGTGGCAAGGAAAAACTCCCTCAGAGCTGGAGGAAGAAACCTTGGGAGGAACCAGACTCACATGGGGGACCCATCCTCCTCTGGTCTGCTAATTCTAAGTGTGTGATGAATCATAATCATATGATCTTGTTGTAATGTTCAGAACATTAAAGAGCAAATAATGATATTTATCATCAATGATATTTATATTGTTTCCTCATGGAGAAAAGTCAAAGGTCTCTACAATGTCACACATTGTAACTTTTGACATAAACACACCCACTCACAGTTTAATCCTGATATTTTAGTTTGAGGTTATGGAAGTACTGAAAGGATGAAAAGCTTGGAGCTTTGAAAGAAAAGCACAATAGGAGTCCCTGAACTTGTTTTGATTGCAGTAATTGGAAATTTCAATCCAAGAAAGACATGAAATTGGGCTCTGTTGTTTGTCTTTGTTTATCTTTGTTTTGATTCATATGGCAATTGAGCTCATTTATTTCCACATCTAAAACTTTGTGTGCACACATACATTGCACACAATGTACCTTAAACACAAGATAAAAGAGTTAATGTGGATATAAATCTATGTACTTTGTACCAGGCTAGTAAATCCACACATTCTACTATAATTTCTTTGACAAACCCATACCTCCCTATCCACTTTACTGGTGTACAGATACTGACTGTAGTCCATCTCTTGATGGACAATTTGTGTCAGCCATCCTCTACCCCTTCATTATGGTAATTTCCTGACCAGACCCACTCTTGGCTGTGTTGAGAATGGTCCATCACTCAAGCCATATCTGATGAAGAGCATAATTTCACACTTATAATAGTGAGCCAACAAAGTACACAGAGCTCAGAAAGTGGTCAGATGGACAAGCTCCAAACAAAGTGAGTGAATGATAAATGGTAAGATTAACTCGGACGAGAAGCCAATGCCAGCACAAATGTTATCAATGGGCATTTATGACCCATGGTCTCCAAATGTCACTATATTGCAGTGCAGTTCACTGGTGCAAAGTTGATGGCTCTTGTGCTTTCAATAATATATTCTCAAGCCTTCCTTTAATGTTTTATTTCAGACTCTTTTATAGAGTCAGGAACCACTCTCTAATGATCTAATGATGCCTTTGAACTGCTTTGAACTGTGCGTCACTCTCCCTCTCACGCACTGTGTGAATGTTCCTGTGTGTGTGTATGTGAGAAGTATAAGGTCAGCATAGTGGTGTAGTGAGTGGTGATTAGTAGCCAGTTATCTTCTACACAAGCCCCACTTAATGACCAGCAGAGCGTGCAGGAATTAGAGCACCTGTCGCATGCAGAATCCGATACGGCCACCAGGGTGACAAATGACCCTCAGCTCAAACATCCACTAATGAAGGCCTGAACCTCACACCACATACAGCTCATTAGAGCACAATGCTGTGATGCTGAACTAACCACGTTTGTTAGGTCCGTAATCCCTAAGGAACCAACGCTGGATCTTAACTACATATTAGTTTTGTAGTGGTACTGGATTATTCAGAACAGTTATTGGGCAATAAGCCTTAAGAGGAATTCGATAATAAAGGAATTAAGGACAACCTGTCAAGGACGTGGACTCGGACGGATCAGCCACTGCCAGTGGAAGTCGAAAGTGCCTCACATAGACTGACGTTCTGGGTATCTACACCACACTGGGCAATCACTCATCAGGGGATCTATGCCTACCCCTCTCTGGTGCACTACTCAACAAGGGCTACTTGTTTACTCATAGATTTGCACAGTGCCTCATTAAGCTTCTTGAGAGAATACTAAAGAGTTGGCACAGCTGTATCAGAACACAGAATTTAAACTTTTTGTCATAATGTTATTGCCTTCAGTATTCTTTTAAATAGCAAAAAAGTAAGGAGCAACCGTCTCTATGAGTAGCCTGAAAATTTGACAGGCACTGTATGAAAGCTACCCAGGTGCATCATTGTTAGACTGAACGGTAGTTTAATTCTTGCATTTCCTGTGAACTCCAGGAAATCAAGCACAGCTAGTGTGTGTCGGTGAATAAACATCCACCTGCATGCGGAACCCAAACACACTCTCTGACACCAAACCCCCGCAAACACACACTCATAGACACACACTCGTCTACTTCACACATCTATCAAAATGAAAGGCTGCCAAGTTTCATTTGTGAGCGAGGCTTTCTTGACAAATAAGGCACCACAGGGCTCTGAGGGGGCGAGAAGAAAGTGCGTGTGTGTGCGAGTGTGTATTAGGCATGGGGCACATGTGAGTGGCAGGAGACACGCCCGTCAGTCTTTTGAACGACAAACTGCTAGAGCCTAGTGACGGCTCTCTGCAACTAATGATTCAAAAGCCTGCAGCGGCTGCTCTGACCACCTGGATGTTAATCACTAGGGAAGGGCATCACTCTCGTATTGGTTCATTCAACTAATTTACAATTACCCAAATGCAGTTGATCAGCCAAGACATGCTTAATGGCTGGTTTGCTTCTTTTGTTTTGCAGTGGAGCTGAGCTTAGCTGTAGCTAAGAAGTAAGCTAGCAGTATAGCATTGTGGAAAGTGAAATCTATATCTCCTCCAAGCTCATATGACTTAACTCTCCGGCTGTCTCTCATTGGGACACTGATTTGCAGGACTACTTAAGCCAAGCCTGGATAACTATTCTTTGCTTGGTTTTGTCATGCTGTAACATAGCCTTCTTTATTCTGCCATGTCAAGGTTTTGTGTCTGTATGTTTGTTTATTTTGTTTGCCTTGGTCCTGTATTGCTTTGCTGACTTATCATGTCTAGAGTGAGGCCTAGTTGGCCCTCTGTATCACTTATCTATCTTCTCCTGTCTTTTGTGAGGCCTAGACGGCCTTATGTTGAGCTTTTTTTCTGTTTATTTTTTGTTGGTTATTAAATTCAGTTCACTATATTCCTGCAAACACCTTCTCTCATCCATTGACCAGCATTACAGAGTGCTTCTCCTGACTGCTCAAAACTATTTCCTTTACTGGATGCAGCTTTCTTGTGTGAGAATATACATCAGCAATTGTCAATATACATGAACAACAATAATAATGAGGAAATAAAAAAACAAGGAAATAATTGACCTAAGAATGTTTTTAGAATCACAGATATGTTAAATTTTTAGCGCCACATTTACGACAGTACTTGAATAAAATGGAGAGTTTATTTGAAAGCCATGATGGACAGGTTCATTTGCATCCCGTATTGTATAGCAGGGGTGCATAATCCTGGAGATCTAATATCCTGGGGAGTTCAGATCCAGCACATTTGGTTTTAATATTCAGACGCCCTCTAAAGGTCTTCATTACTTGGAACAGGTGTGTTAGATTAAAACTGGAGCTAAATGCTGCAGGGCGGTGGATCTCCAGGACCAGCATAGGGCAGCCCTGTCTAAGAGACACTCCCTGCTTTAGTGAAGGATGAGGTACGAGATATTCCCCCTGCATGTAGTGGACAGGTACCTTAATGAGGCTTATTAAAAGCATAATGTTCCATTTTTAATGAAATTGCTGAAAATTATACCAACATAATCTATATACCATGATTTATTGTGATTAACCAGGGAATTTAATGTAAAGTCAGGAATGGAATGGAACAATCTTTGTTTCATAACCACATCTTTGTAATGATCCATGTGTGACATTGGCAAGTAACTCAGTGTAACTATAAGGGTCTTAAGACTTAAACTTAGGGGT
The DNA here is from genome assembly GCA_036984385.1 of Crenuchus spilurus. Lineage (NCBI taxonomy): Eukaryota > Metazoa > Chordata > Actinopteri > Characiformes > Crenuchidae > Crenuchus > Crenuchus spilurus. Next base: position 13,672 of record BRDA01034038.1, on the reverse strand, counting down.
CTTAGACGAATATTGTGAAAAATTTGATTAATTCAAAAAGGTAAACTTGTTATATTTGTGACCCCGCCAGGGAAAACCAGGCCAAAGTCACTGGGCAACTTACTGAGATATCGTGTCAATATCGTGTCACTCGCATTAGCGACAAAACTTAGCCACTAGGTATTATTGCTGTAAATGAAAGATAATAGTCTCGGATATCTATCGGAGTACATATTTTTGATCAAAAATAAAATTTAAATTCACAAAAAAAGTTGTTTTGAAAAAAAAACTAATTTTGAAAAAAAAGACTGACTTTCACCTGGTTTTCCCTGGCAGGGTCACATTTTATATTTTTTACAGGTCATATTTAAGCCTTTTTGTTTTAAAGTTGCTATAGTTCATATAGTAGTTCATATAGTAATTTCCTCAATTTACTCAAAATTAAATTTTCTAACAATTTGAAAATCTGAATTTCAGATTTTTATGAACTATAAGATCAACAGTAAAACAACAACAAAAAAAACTGCTTAAATGTCACTTTATGTGGAATGAATATAACATATGACAGTTTAGTTTATTGAATTAAATGTAAAATAAACTTTCTCGTGACATTCTAATGTTAAGATGTTGCACAGTATAGTAACTGTATCAATTGTGAGACCAGAGCATTTGAATCCTGAATTTTGTCCATATTTTTGTCCATTTTCATAAATGATTTAAGACAAATGTGTAATGCTTTAGGCTTGCAATCTGTACATTACTAACTAGCAGCAATAAGCTTTATTCTTTGAACTCTATGATCATTTTCTAGGCTGTACAGTGGTGTTGAAAGTTGCTCGGCTTCTGTTGTAGAATTTCTTAGTGGTCGAAAAATCTTGGATTTTGCTTTCCTTTGGAACTTTTCCTTTCTAATGGCCTCCTCCAGCTTTCTCTGAAGGCACTGCTGCTCTGTTGAGGAGCTCTGGGTCCTTTCACCTCACTTTCCACTTCTCTTAAAGCAATGGGCTACAAGGAGCAGCCAAAAAAAAGTGCCTGCTTGGCTGCCTGCTATTCCACAGCCTTTGTGTTCACTGTCTAATGGGCACTCGAGCATTCGGTCAGCGTGTGTACTCTCTCTTTCCTTTTTCTTCCTCCCCTTCGCCTTCCGCTCTATCTGTGCATTTGATAAGATCTCCCTTGGCTCGAGTCTTGAGAAAGCCGCTCCGTTTACAGGATGGTGTTTAATGTGTCTCTGGATATGGAGAGTTTTAGTGCATTTGCACTTGTGAGGAGGTTTCGTTTATGCCTCTGTTTATAGCAAGGTGTGTGAGCAGAGGTTATGGTAGAGCTGTTGATGACTGTTGTGCTGAGTGTGTTTGTGCTGTCCCAGCATGCCTTGTTATCCCTTGCCATCCCTACTGCCACTCCATCATTTCTGAGGAAGAGAGAGTGAGCGAGAGAGAGAGAGAAAGAGAGAAAGGGTGTGCTGCTGTTATCTACTTGCTGTGCCTGACAGCTAGAGTGCTTGTGTGCAACAGCCAGATGAAGAGATAATATGGCTGCTCTGCTCCTTTTTCTCTCTCCATCATCTCTCCATCCTTTTCTTCTTCTGTCATTTGCAGAGCAGACAGACAATCTCACACTCAGAGAACCCTAAGACAATCCAGTACAAACGTACAGGGTAGATATAAGTAGTAGTCTCATCTGTAGAAGTAATGTAACACCACTATAGACCTGAATCTCAATAATCTTTTACCTCTGTACTGATATCCATATAGTGCCATAATCCTAAACCTCTGCATCTTAAAGTCCTGTAATCTCACTCCTACACTGACTCTCCATGTGGTCAGATAATCCTTCTACATACCTATAGCCCTACATTGCAATGTCCTGTAATACCACTTCTATTATAATCCCATAAAAAGAAATCTTTGGATTTCTGTAGTCCTACACTTCTTCATACCTAAAGGACTGGTGTTTTACATCCTACAAGCCCTGTAATCCAAAGCCATAATCTTGTAATTTAGGAGTCCTATACCCCTACAGTCCTGAAATCTCACCTGTATAATCTACAAGCCAATTATATATATATATATATATATATATATATATATATATATATATATATATATATATATATATATATATATACGCGTTGTGGTCCATGGACATTTTACTGAACGTACCAATGGCCAGTCCACACATGTACCCCTAAAATCTCTCTGATACAACTAGAAGAACAAGTATTTATAATAGATCCTATAGATTATAACCCTTACAGTGATTCCACTCTTATTGTGTTATAATCTCATGTCATTACAGCTCTAGATCTTTACAGTCCTACATATTTAATCATGCAATAATGCATTGTTATAGCCATATAGCTCTGTAACGTATATTGACATAGTTCTATATGACTATTAGGGTTGGGTAATATCTACCTAACTGGTATAAGATGATGTCTACAAAAATCACAAGCCTCTATTGTTAGAAAAGATGAAAAAGGTACAAAAAATGGCAAAAAAAAGTTTTACCAATTTCATTGGTGAATTTAGCATGTGTAGATTGTATAGTGTAATTATATATGTGTAATCCCATGCCCCTATTATTCTACTGTGCTGTAATCTTATAGCCCCATTCCTTCAGTTTTACAGGTCTACAACTCTTTCAATCAATTTCTCCTAAACTATTACAGTGTAATATGCCTGAACAGACAGGACAAATGTAAGGATAGACAAAAGCCAGACAGATAATACCTCTAGTTACCAATATCTCTTGCTGGAGCAGCACCTCAGTAAATACACTGAAGTACACACAGCCAGATTTAAGGTGTGAAAGCCAGTGCATAATCAGAGAAAAAGGCTACTCATTTTCCACATTGAAGACAACCTGAAACCATGTTGTTGACAAAAACAGCAACAGCTTTATAACAAGTGAACTGGGTAAATGAGACAAGGTGAGCTCTCCAAGGTGCTGAAACAGTCTGGCAAAGATGTTAATGACCATACGGCTAACCAATTCTCTTCAACCAAGATGTTGTTTCTTCTGCCGGTAAAACAGCATTCATTGAGTCTTACAGTTTTTTACAGGCTGTTGTGTAACTGAAGGAACGAAGCCTTTGGAAAGAGATTACCAAACTAATCTACAGCTCAAAGTCCTTGCCGCATCCGGGGAGAAAATAAAGGGATTTAGAAAAGCAATTCCGCGCTCAATATCAGCCAGCAATCTTTAAGACAACAGTCCATATCTTGATCTTTTTTTTCATGCAGTCGTTTCATCTGGACACCATGACAAGAAGTCTGGCCCAAGAGCTGCTCTTGTGTGCGGATAATTTTGCAGTGGCCATCAAAAACACAGTCTCAGGCACAGAAATCAAGCTGCATAAGGAACTAATTTGCCGATCTGTGTGAAAATATGATATATAAAGCGGGCAGATAAAGAGAATATTACTACTACACAGCAAACACACACACAAACACACACTGTGTATATATATATATATATATATATATATATATGTGTGTGTGTGTGGGATTTCTCTGGTTTTCATCAGAGTGTCCCCATGACTCGCTGCTAATTTCATGAAAACAAAGCATCCACGTGTTTGTTGTTCATTCTGGCTTTGTTTCTCATTGTTTCTTGTTTATAACACTCAAAATAAATTTAAACATGTCACACTAAAGCGACGGTATGCAGCGCTACCGAATGAAATTGGGTGTGGCCAAGAACCACGAGAACAGGTGTACAAAACAAACACTGCCAACTGGAGCACACCATCACACTCTAAAACAGACCGTAAACCCATAAGAGTGATGTTAAATGTCCATTTATCCATTTCATTAGTCTTTTATGTTTATTTCTCATTGTTTTCTTTCTTTCATTGATTTTCTTTGTTTGTAAAACTATAGTTATTCTATATAAAATGTACTTTTGTGTGAGTGTCTGGAACTGATTAATTGGATTTACATTATTTCTTATAGGAAAATAATAATGAATTTTCACTGTACATACATAATGTATATGTCCATATAGTCTGTATAGCCTATATTATACATTGCGCTGATTTTGTACATGAAAAGAGAACAAATTATTCTCTGCAGAACTTTCAACAGTTTCAAAGAATTTACTCTATACTGTGAGGACAGTATGGCTTAGAAAAGATGTGCAGTCTAACTGTACCACTGTCTGTCTTCCTCCATCTCTGTCTCTCTGAGCCAGTCTCAGGAGAGCCTCACTAACAGCTAGCTAATCAGCTACATCTGACATGTTCATCATTGGACCCAACATACTGACCTGTCAGAGCAGTGGACAGCAGGACAGATGAACATGATCAAGGCAGCACTGTACAGCAGCTGTGTGTGTATGTGTGTGTGTGTGTTGAAGGTAAAAGTAAGCCTCCATCCTCACCCTTTCCTTTCCCTCCACCTCAATCACTTTTCCCAGTGATTATGGCGCTCGATAGTGGAGTAACGTGAAATTACTTATTGACTCGAACTGGGAAAGTTATTTATAATGTCAATGGCTAATTCCCCCATGACTTCTCAAGGCTGCCTGGTTTATGCAGTATGTGCGAGGAGAGCTAGCAGAATAAAATATTGTCATCTGTTAGCTCTGGACTGCCACCATGTCTCCATTTACTGGCGCGTTGTTTAAACTGTCTATGGCCATGGATGGAATATAAAAAAAATAACTCTGGCTTTTCACCTTGAATCCCAATATAATCAAGAACATTTATGCATGTTCTGTCGTGTTACATTTACTGACTTATATATGTGAGACCTTGGCACATTGGTCAGTAAGGAAAAGCTTTGATTTAAGCCATTCATTACTTACATCGTATGTAGATAACTTCAAAAGTGAATCTACGCAGCATGTGAGAAGAAGCAAACTAGCAAGGCTAGGCTTATTAGACCTGGCTAAGGCACAACAGCAATGGCCTTGCTTATTACCATTATATAGTTTTAAATCATTTTAACTTCCTCATAGGGGGAACAAGACTGCCTCATTATTTCAGGTATTGTTCCACATACAGCTTATTAGGCAGGTTTATTACCATCTGCAAGAAAAAAAAGCCCTTTTAATGACCACTGTGCTCTTACAGCAAGGGTCTTCATTTCAAAATGGAAATGGAAAATCAATTCTTGGCTACTGGGTGATGTTGTGCAATTCGCAGAATTACAGGCCATGGTATCTGTTCCTTTCTTTAGTGGGATAATCTCTCTTACACAAACATACATCTCACCTCCTACACTAACCATATTGTCAAGCTATTTCAATCCACTGCATGGTCAATTACGGATGAATGCTGTGCCTACAGCCAAGATTAGAAGCATGTTTGCAGATGTTAGGAAGATATTAGGCAGGTAAATACGCCTTGTACTAACTGAGCACTGTATCTTCAGAGAATTACACCAAGTCATCCAACCGCATGGGCTTTTAATTTCATAGAAATAATACACAGAAACGCATTGAAGACAAGTATTTTATAGTTGAGCAAAGAACCAGTTGAAGAGTTCTTGGACTGATGCTCGAGATGAACAAGTCTGTACTCCTCTTCATAAGAACCCATAACTTGTAGCAAGGTCGTTACACACTCATATGCTCCTTAGTGCCTCATAAAACATAGGACTTATACACATTTCTCAGATTAAATAGTTCTAATCAATGAACAGGTTTCATATCTCAAATTCCAGTGATGATAAAATAGATAGGCTAGAAGACCTCATGATAGAGCAGATCTCTTATTCACTCTTAGAAAGAAAGAGCTCAGCCATGATAACAATGGAGCTAAGTATCACCAAGGCTAATATTGCTAGCCTTGCAATGTGGTCTCATTGTTAAAAGTGATTCTGATTCACACTTCGAGTTGTGTGCACATTATGTACTGTAGGCAATGAAAGGATAAAAGTTTAGTTCATTTGTATGAAATGAGCTCAGCCATGCTGTACTGTACAACAATAGAGTGAAAAACCATCAAGGCTAATAGGGCTAGCTTTGTGACTTGGCCACAGATTGTACATTTGATGAAAAGCTTTTGCAACATTTTTAGTGAAACACATTTTTAATTAAGTCAAGGACAACTATTACTTAACCCTCAGGAGTCTGCAATCTGCAAATATAACTGCTAAGATGTCAGGGTCTACTTTCAAATATATTTAGCCTGAATGGAAATATATTTTTAGGTTTTTGTGAGAGGAGCCTAAATAAGCAGAGACACATTTTTCAGAGCAAATCAGACAGCAGTGTGATTTTCCCGCCAAATGATGCAATCTGTCATTCATATGATAATGACATGGTATTTCCAGACACTCCGTTGGTGGCTTAGTGTTTGTGAATTGTGTGGAATGTGAACCAAAGAAAGAGCTAGCACCTGAAGATTCAGACCTATCATAAATATGATACTGAGTGATTGAAATACATTTCAAGTCACATTTGTTAAGCTTTAGAAATAAAACCACATATAATTTCTAAAAACTGTAATGAGCGACGTGTAGCCAACACCTCTGTTTATTCAGTTCTGATCTCAGAACTATTGGCTAGAAATGTTTAGAGTGTGTTTTTTTCAATATATCAGCACATCTGAAAATAGGTTTTTGGAAATCAAAATATAGATTTATGACACTCTTACTGTTCTGACACTGTTGTTGCTGAACAAAAGTGTGTGTAACACTTTGGAAATAAAACACTTTTAGATGGGTGTAATTTGTAAAAAGTCAGGGCATGTCAGACTACATCACAGTGTCTGAAAAAGCCTCAGACTCCAGGGGATGAAAGTATTGCTTACTAGTATTCTGCATAACATCTCCAAATATGTAAACATCTTTCTGCCAATAACAATAATCAAGTAAACAAGCAAATGGAGGACAATAAAATAAAAGGTCCAGAATGATCAGTTGTGTTTTATATGCATATTAGCTTCTGTAGCAGTGACCCTGGAGAGCCTGTCCCATCACATTCCAAATTGGTTGGTCATAATTAAATTATGAAGTACTGCAGAGTGCTGAGCTATTCAATGACATTGTTCTTCCAGAGTAGGCACTTATTTGTTATAAAGTGAGCTAATTTGAAGCGCATAATCGATCAGCTCTAGTTAAGGCCAGTTAGTGTGGCTGAACCCCTAGTGGCCAATAGGCGAATTACCATAGCGTGCAGTGCTAACAGCTCAGCCAGAGCCAGGCTACTCATAAACAGCTGGGCCACTGGCTGGAAGCAGCTGCTAAGTGCCTGAAGCTAAGGTCATATGAGTAATTCAACCACTCCAACACCCCCCACCTCCCCGCTCCCCAAACCCAACCAACACACCCACACACAACACACACACACACACAATCCCTCCCTCCTCCCCTCTCTTGCTTTTTTCCTCTCCCCTGGTAAGCCATCACAGCCCACTCACACTGAGGCAGCAGAGGCCGCGGCAGAGCCAGCGTGATCCCTTGCAAGCGGTGGCTAACCCGGCATTTAACCGCAGCAGCTGGGTTCACCGACGGCTACAATTACTGTCATTAGCAAGCCTAATTAACAGAATCGCTGGCAGACCATGCTGACCAAGGCTTCTCCTTTTAGCCACCTGGCTGTGGAGCTCATGCCCACGTCTGCACAGTAAGGTGTGGAGTTTGGGAAAAAAGACCAATATTTCATACTCTTAAAATCAAAGGTGACACAAGTTTAGAACAGTGCCATCGATGAACCAAAGGACTGTTCTTTTTTTTAAAAAAAGCAATTGAAACTACTCATTTTAAAGGCTCTTTTGGGAAGAGTGGTTAAACTAAAAGTGGCTTCAATGGTATTACTCCAAAGAACCATTATTTGGCACCTTCATATTGGTACCTGACATTAAGCTCTTCCTAAATCACTAGCACTTACTTCTCTTGCTTGCGAGCAACCTATCTTGCTCTCTCCACATCTCTTTCTCTCCCTCTCCCTCTTTTTCGTGACCATACAGCATGTCGGTGACCTGGGATGATGTTAATAGTAATATTTCCAAGCGGCTCTACGCCGCCGACACGCGCCAGTCATGTCCTTGCCAGAAGAGATAAGCGAGTGAGCAAACACAATCGGAAAAGGAACACAATAGCTCATCCGAGCAAGGCTGACGAGGGAGGGCTGGCAGAGGCCCTGGTGCCAACAAGCTGCCACTGCCAGCCACGCTCTCCCCTATCCTCTGTTGTTCTGCCATCCCAGAAATGGTACCTCCCCCCCCACACACACACACACAAATCAGATGCTCGCTCTCTCTTCCCGACTCTCTTTCTCTTTATTACAGTGTGAGGCTGTTTTTTGCAGCAGGTAAACACCATTGTTTTGGTGCCCCTGACGTGCATCCCTGGACGCCGGGTCCCTCATTAGACTCTGGGCAAATGACTTTTTAATGAACTCCAAATGACTTCTTCATATGAAGGCCATTAGAGCCTGGGCTCTTTGTGTAAGGGAGATATTTTCAATTACAGAGCTCTGTAAGCTGTTATTTCTGTCACCTCTCTCTCTCTCTCTCTCTCTCTCTCTCTCTCTCTCTCTCTATGAAGTGTTTAACTAACTCCACCACCTGATACTGCTAATCTGGACTACTGCAGTTAGGAAATAAGTATTAGAAGTAGGCTAAGTTAAGCAGCCTAAAGCGAACAAAGCCTTAGAGAAGGTAAAAATACACTGTGGTTTCTCAGAAGGAAATCTGCTTTGTTTCAGTTGAGTTATTATAATGGAAAACAATTGCTTCCTTGCTAACTTCCAAATCTTACCATTCATAGGCTGCTGTAAATACCTGCAGAGTTATCTATGCGTGATTAACCCTCTGGAGTCTGAGGGTATTTCAGGCACTCTGATATAGTCTGAGATGTCCTAATTTTTTGACAAATTACACCCATCAAACTTTTTTTTTTCACAAAAGTGTTACACAGGCTTTTGTTCAGGACAAACTCAGCAACAATAATGTCAGAACAGTAAGAGGTTCATTAATCTATATTTTGATTAAATCTTCTAAACTTAAACTTTCCAAAAACCTATTTTCAGATGTGCTGATATATTGTAAAAAAAGACACTCTAAACATTTCTAGCCAAGACTTCTGATTTTTTGTTTCTAGGATAAAATATTGGATTAACTCATACAAACAATTGTAGCTAGACAATGCTGTCCTGGAGCTTTACCACCTTGCAGAGTGTTCTTCCTGTATTAAAACAGGTTTTGGTTTTCACAGAAAATACAAGCTAAACTCTTAAAAAGATGGTTCTCAGCTAAAGAAAACTGTTATACAGTATATAGAACCATAAACACTTAAAAACCCTTTGCATGATTAAATTGTTTTTTTACATGGTCAATGGGTTTTTCACACTGATGCAGAATGTATGGAATATGTTTCTGTATATAAGCTATTTGATAAAGGTTCTGTATAGCACTAAAAAAAAGTTATTCTATTGCTATAATAGTGGAAGCTTTTCTTTAGTGTAGAACCATTTTCAAACAGCTTCTACATAGAACCATCCTACAACACATACCTTATCAATTTGAAGAACCCCTTGACCATACAAAGAACACTTTGTGTTGATGGTTCTATATAGAACCATTTTTTAGTAAATAGCCCTTGAAGAACCATCTTTATAAAATACTGTTTAACTCCTACTGCTCAGATAATTCTCCTGAGAAAAAAGATCTTCTATTGAGTTTTCTCAATTATCTCAATAAAGTCTCACAATGTGCTCAGATTTACCAAAAACAATAATGCTAATCTCAAAATGAGCTCAACTATTTCTCATGCAAGACTAAGAGTCCTGCTAGTTTTGATGCTGTGAATGGCTGTTACGATGTTTAACTGGATTATTTTACAATTAATTCACGTCTCGTTTTTGTCTCATGCAAGTTCTCCCAAAGAATTTTCAGAGATTTTATGTTAAGTCTTCAGAGCAGGAGTGCCCAGTCCTGGTCCTGGAGATGCACCACCCTGGAAGGTTCGTATCCTACAGCCTTGATTCTGAAAGTATTCATTCATGGATTGGCTGTGGTAGAGTAAAGTTGGAGCAAAACTCTGGAGGAGGGTTGATATGCAGGATCAGGACTGGGCATCCCTGCTCCCTGAGCAACATTTGAGCAATATTATTTTCTTCAAAGCATTCTCTGTTATCACTGAAGTCACAAAAAAACAAATGCCACTGATCATATTGTTCCCCAAATAGCACCACCTACACTGTGATGCCCCTTAAAATTCAGAACCAACTCATTTAGGGACATCATCTGTTCTTGGCCTGCTGTGCAGTCTGGCACAAATGTAAAGACCCAAATGGAGTTACTATTATACACATACAAATTGGAGATGCTCAAGAAGGCAATGATAGAAGCAAATGTGATTAAAGGTAGATGAATGGTGTGTGGCCCACACCTCTCAAAGCAGATGTGCTGTCTTCCATCGCACTCATCTCATTAAGATGTCATGTGAATGAGCTAAGTGGGTTTACAGCAAAATGCCCCAGTGACTCTTTCACTTTCTCAGTCTTTCTGTCTCTATTGCTCTTCCTCCCTCCCTCTGTCTCTTTCTTTTTTTCTTTCTCAATCTCCCTCCCCGCACCCTTGCTTGTCGCTCTTTAGCTGTCGATGGCCCTTTGGAGTCTGTCAGGAGCCTTTTGCTGCATCTTTCCCAAACATATTGTGCTTTTTCACATAATTAGGCAGGAGGGATTTCATTAAAACATAGAAAGGCAGGTTCTTCCACTCTTACGCCAGCGTCACACTGCCATCAGCAACACAGGTGCTCCCACTGGACCTGCAGTCTGTCTGCTACGCGTTCTTCTCCATTTCTCCTATTTAGGTACATCATTCTGACACCCTGAGACTAAAGGGTTTCCCATCCTGCGTGGATTTTGTTCATTATCATGAAAACAGACTAATAGGGGATGTCAAAATCCAGGCTGTCCATTGACTGATCTGAGGTTAGAAAGGCCAAGTACAAACTGCTGGTAAACAATAAGACTTCTAATCAGTTTTTCTTCTGGGTGAAGCACAACACTCTGCAGCTACTGTATAAAATGTTGTTTAGGATACCTCACAGGACATTTTCATGCATCTGCCCCCCACTGCACTCATTGTGTACCCCACTAGGTGGACTCACCTCCACAATCTGAATAGCTACAACATTCAGATCACATTTCAGAAGCCATTAATGCAGAAACATCATTTTAAAGCAGTCCCAAACAGTGGTTGTCTCCTCACACAGTAAGGTGAGCGTGTTGGCTGTGGTGGCTCTCTATTGGGTTGGGTGTAGTCTGAGTCTGGCATGGTCTGGCCTGGGCTGGAGACTGACAGCAGATGCGAATTGTCAAATGCTGTGTTTGGCTCATTAGCTGCTCGTCCACTTGCACCGAACCCAGCTGTCGCTTGGCCCTGGGACCACAGGGTTGTGGTTCTGTGACTGTGTGTGTATGTATGCATATGTGTGTATATAGGCATGCAGTCACATGCATCCTCATTTGTGTCATCTCTGGACAATGGTTAGTTTCCTTCACTGAGCATGCAGCTGAACTTCATGAAATCATCTGTGACATCAAACATTAGTTACTGCACACCACAGCCTGCCTTAAAGAGATATCCCAGGATCTGCTGGAGTATTTTTAGGGACCACAAAAAAGGTCGCACTTAATTTGGATAGGGCAGTAATGCCATCCAATAATCCACTGATCTACAAAAATTCAGCTTTGAGCTTGTAGTACAACTCAGCTTGACCCACCATCCTTCAAGACACGTGGAAGACTAGCATCAAGACTCTGTCCGAGCACCCAGGTGGTGGAATAAAACCCCACTGGCTGTTCTAACAGCAGAGTAACTCACAGTCTTCAAACCATCTCTTTACTGAGCACTTAAGCGAAAACTAGTTTAAGACACTTATTGTTCTAAAATTGGCATCAGCTCTGTTACTTGCCCACCAAGCAGCAAAGTCATGCCTTGTCAAAACATTTTATTGTTTATTTTAATGTGTTCTTCACATTAACTAACATTGTGCCGATGTTATATACAGTGGAACCTCAGCTATCATACAATTAGATTACTGTCAACTTTTTTCAGGGAAATTTTGTACCAGTTATCATTCATCCGCATGTTTTTTGTTGCCGTGCCCACGGGACTTGTCACTAATTTCGGGAAAACGAAGTATTTACCCACAGGTTTGTTGTTCATTCTGGCTTTGTTCTGTCAGATGCTAAAGAGCTAAAAACAAACTAAAACATGTCACACTAAAACAACAGCCCACAGTGCTACCAGCTGAAATGGGTGTGAAAACAAATAGCGACCAAGAACCCTGAAACCAGGTGCACATAACAACCAGCACACTCTAAAATGGAACGTAAACCTGTAAGAGTGATGCTAAATGTTCATTTATTCATTTTTTCCTTTTGTGTTTATTTTTCACTGTGTTCTGTGATTAAAACTATAGTTATTCTATATAAAATATATTTTTGTTAATATTTTGGAGTGTCTGGAACTGACTAATTGGATGTACATTATTTCTTATGCCAAATATTGCTTCAGTTATCATTCTTTTTAGTTATCATCAGGCACTTTAGAACCAATTAATAGTGAAAAACCAAGGTTCCACTGTACTATCTTATAAGCTACACATGCAGCAGATGTAAGAGTGCTTGTAGGTTCTTGATCTCTGAGCCACACCTTGTGAGCAGATTGTCTTTTTACCTTCCTCTCAGCGTTATGTCTTCTGGCACGACAAACTGCCTCAATGTGCACCTTTCAGCTGCTGCGTAAAATATTCAACGCCAATAAAATTTTACAAGCCAAACAAGGAATTGCTGAAGTTGTCTTATTACATGCAGCTGTATAGTGGCTCTTAGACACAGCACAAAGCACTAACTACCAATTAAAGTCATTTCTGACGAGTCTGATTCGTTGTCAAATTCAGAGTTAAAGTAGCTGTGGTCAATTAGCTTCTAGCACTGACCTCTACTGCTGTCTGTCAGGCTGCAGACTTCCCAGTGTAAGCAAGTTGGCATGCAGATGCAATTTATTCCGAGTTTGAATATTTACTGATACAGCAGCTTTGCTGTAATTAATCAGAGTGAAGCTGCAGAAGATTCTATCATCCATGCTGGAGACCCTCCACTGACCAATACTGCTAAACTTGTGTTGCGTATGGTAATGTGCACCAGCATTAAAGATCAGGCATATTTACATTAAGATTATGCTCCCTGACTGTAACATAATTAAAAAGGCAGATGGGTTACCTCCTGTTGTGTATATTAAAAGCAGCATGCATACGGAATACAACAGCCAAAACATTAGAACCACCACCTTGTATCTACACTCTTAACTTCAATGAGCATATAGGCGCACTTTGCAGTTCTACAGTTAGTCCATCTGTGTCTCTGTATACTTTACTAGCCTCCTTTCATCCTGTTCATCTATGGTCAGGACCAACACAGAGCTGGTATTATCTTGGTGGTGGATCATTCTCAGCACTGCAGTGGTGGTGTCACTGATGGAAGACTAGAGGAGGACCAACACAAACTGTGCAGCAACAGATGAGCTATTGTGTTTAAGGTTATATTTACAAGGTGGACCAGCAAGGTAGGCGTGTCTCACAGAGAGGACAAAGAGTGGACACAGTGTTTATAAACTCCAGCAGCTCTTTTGTGTGTGATGCACTTGTACCAGTACAACACACTCTAATGCACCACCATCACATCAGTGTCACTGCAGTGCTGAGAATGATGTACCACTCTACAT